>JAWZYT010006897.1:2500-17500 GCA_034508575.1 Petrolisthes manimaculis | reverse complement strand
ACTGATGATATTTTACTTATTTATTTATTATTATTATTTTTATTATTATTATTATTATTATTATTATTATTATTTATTTATTTATTTATTTATTTTTGTTTACAGGTGTGATGGCAAGAGTTCCCTCCAAGTTGGTGAGTAAATACATACATACATAGTTACATACATACATACATTTATACATACAAACATACATACATAGTTACATACATACATACATTTATACATACATACCTACATACATATTCCCTTCATTCACATACACACATACATACATACATGCATACAGTACATACATACATACATACAGATACCATTACCTGAGTTTAGTTTGTATGCTTACCAACCAACCACTCCACCACACACAGATACCATTCTCTGAGACACGTATAGTTATATGTATGGTTAGTTTGTAAGCTTACCAACCAACCACTCTACCACACACAGCTACCATTACCAGAGACACGTATAGTTATGTATGTTTAGTTTGTAAGCTTACCAACCAACCACTCCACCACCCACAGCTACCATTCTCTGAGACACGTATAGTTATGTATGGTTAGTTTGTAAGCTTACCAACCAACCACTCTACCACCCACAGCTACCATTACCAGAGGACCCGTATTAGTTTGTAAGCTTACCAACCAACCACTCCACCACCCACAGCTACCATTACCAGAGGACCCGTATTAGTTTGTATGCTTACCAACCAACCACTCCACCACCCACAGCTACCATTACCAGAGGATCCATGTAGTCGTGTGTGTGTATAATTAGTTTGTATGCTTACCAACCACTCTACCACCCACAGCTACCATTACCAGAGGACCCATGTAGTCGTGAGGGAGGTATCTGTGTTTATCAATCCACGTGTCCACCAGCCTTCCTTCACACATCATCAGCTCTCTGTCCCAAACAACAACAACATGGAGTAGAATGTTGTACGAAAGGTAAGAAAAAGAATAATGAATAATAATGATAATAATAATAATAATCGTAATAGTGATAATAATAATAGTAATGGTAATAATGATAATAGTGATAATAGTATAGTTATAGTAATAGTGATGATGATAATAATAGTAATAGTAATAATGGTAATAATAATAACAATAATAATGATAATAGTAATGATTATGATAATAGTAATAGTAATACTATTGATAATAATAATAATGATAATAATAATAATATAATCTTTCCAAACAGTTTTTTTTCACATAGTGTATAGTGTTTAATTAAAGATACAAATTAATGACCACTATAATTATATATTTGTTTATGTATAGTATAGCCTATAGTAACCTAATTTGATCTCTCTCTCTCTCTCTCTCTCTCTCTCTCTCTCTCTCTCTCTCTCTCTTTCCTGCGGTGCCTTGATGACCTGACCTGACCTGACCTGACCTGCCGTGCTTCGTGGTGCCCTGTTGTGACCTGCCTACAACTACCATACCCTACCATACCAACCCTTCCATACCATAACCTAACCTATATCACCCCCTACCATACCACAACAAACCATACCATACAAACCTAACCATACCAAACCATAACCTAACCTAAATCTACCATAACAAACCATAACCTAACCTATATCACCCCCTACCATACCACAACAAACCCTACCATACCACTACCCTACCATACCACTACCCTACCATACACACACACACAGTACCAGACACAAATGGTGATTGTAGTAGTAGTGGTGGTGAGTGTGTATCAAGTATGTTGTGTGGTAATGCTCCCATCAGACGTAATGCTGTGTGTAAAGATGATAATGTATGTTGTGTGTTTGTTGTATAGTTTATGTGTATGTATGTGTGTGTGTATGTGTGTTAGGATGATAAGGTGTGTTGTGTGTTTGTAGTATAGTTTATGTGTGTGTGTGTGTGTGTGTGTATGTGTGTAAAGATGATAAGGTGTGTTGTGTGTTTGTAGTCTAGTTTATGTGTGTATGTGTGTGTGTGTGTATATGTGTAAAGATGATAAGGTGTGTTGTGTGTTTGTAGTCTAGTTTATGTGTGTGTGTGTGTATGTGTGTAAAGATGATAAGGTGTGTTGTGTGTTTGTAGTCTAGTTTATGTGTGTGTGTGTGTATGTGTGTAAAGATGATAAGGTGTGTTGTGTGTTTGTTGTATAGTTTATGTGTGTATGTGTGTGTGTGTGTTAGGATGATAAGGTGTGTTGTGTGTTTGTAGTCTAGTTTATGTGTGTGTGTGTGTGTATGTGTGTAAAGATGATAAGGTGTGTTGAGTGTTTTTAGTCTAGTTTATGTGTGTGTGTTTGTGTGTGTATATGTGTGTTAGGATGATAAGGTGTGTTGTGTGTTTGTAGTATAGTGTAATGTACTGTATGTGTTTTTTTTTTTGTTTTTTTTTTAGAACTCTGTGTGTTGCCTATAGAATTTTTAATGTGTGTGTTTTTTAGTGTAGTTTAATTATTAATGTGTGTGTGTGTGTATGTGTTGTGTGTGTTTTTAGTATAGTTTATTGTGTGTGTGTGTGTGTGTCTTTATAGAATTTTGTGTTTGTGTGTTTTTAGAATTTTGTATTTGTGTGTTTAAAGTTTTGTGTTGCCTATACAAATTTGTGTTTGTGTGTTTGTATGTTTTTAGTATAGTTGAATTCATGTATGTGTGTGTGTGTGTATAATGTGTGTATAGTGTGTGTGTGTGTGTCATAATAGAGTTAGGAGTGATATGTGTAAACGTGTCAGTAAATAAATAAATAAACAATATAATGTAAACAAAATCTTGTAATTCATCAATAAAGTATAATGATAAATAAAATGGAGAAAAATTAGTGTGAATTTAATTTGATTTTATCGTAAACATTTATGTATTTGTGTTGTTAAAAATATACACTTATTTTTTTACTAGATATTGTTGTTGATTTTTTTTTTTTTCTTTTTACGATCTGTTTTTATTAATTTTAGATCGGAATATAACACACACACACACACACACACATGAGGCTACATCAAATCAAGTCTCTCTCTCTCTCTCTCTCTCTCTCTCTCTCTCTAATACAAAAAGGGAGTATCTGTTTGGGCAGGTGTGTTTGTTTGGCCTCTGTGTGTGTGTGTGTGTGTGTGTGTTTTGTTTACATGCTCTGTTTCGTGTGACTGTTGGAGAGAGAGAGAGAGAGAGAGAGAGAGAGAGAGAGAGAGAGAGAGAGAGAGAGAGAGAGAGAGAGAGAGAGAGAGAGAGAGAGAGAGAGAGAGAGAGAGAGAGAGAGAGAGAGAGAAATCAAACAGAGGTACACAAAATTAATGAGAGAGAGAGATAGAGAGAGAAGGGGCAATTAAAAAGATATACACAAAACACATAAAGGTAAGAGAGAGAGAGAGAGAGAGAGAGAGAGAGAGAGAGAGAGAGAGAGAGAGAGAGAGAGAGAGAGAGAGAGAGAGAGAGAGAGAGAGAGAGAGAGAGAGAGACGAGGCTGACGAGAGAAAGCTTTCATAATATCCAGCACGTGGGAAGGTAAGTCTGGAAAAACATCCTTATTTATAAATGTGTCTTGGAAACGTGTGAAGTGTAAAACCAGAAAGAAAGAAAAAGAAAAGAAAAGAAAGAAAGAATTAGGTAGGTGCTCTGTCTATCTATTTCTCTCTCTCTCTCTCTCTCTCTCTCTCTCTCTCTCTCTCTCTCTCTATCTATTCTCTTTCTCTCTCTCTCTCTCTATCACAACAAATCTTTTCAACGGGACTATACATCCTCCCTCCCTTGACCAACACACACACACACAAACACACAAAAACACACTACTATAATAAAAATTTCTTAGATCATAGTGTCATCGTATGTATGCAAATATATCCGTGTTTTTATCGTATCGTATCGTTCATAGTGCGGGTACGATGGCTCTAGTGTTTTGTTATTTTTCTGTATGGCCATCGTATCGGGAGCACGAACGTTCTTGACTAGGGAAGCGTTTGTGTGTGTGTGTGTGTGAATGGGAAGGGAGTGAAGGGAGGGGTCGTTGCGCCTCTGAGGGAGAAAGCAGTGTTGTAAGCAGTGTGAGTTTCAAGCCAAAGTGGGCTATTTTTAATGTCATGAATTTTGCTATTTTTAGGGTATTATTCGGCTTTATTTTGGTTTATATAACTTTTTATAATATGTAATAGGTATATTAATACTATGGGAATATATTTAATTCAATTATGATGTGCTGATTGTAAACAAAATGTAGATTATTCATTTTGTAGACTATTCTTGGCTCTACAGGATTGGGCTATATTGGGCTACTACCTTACGTGGGGTTGGGCGGGAACAGCACACGATCCACCTGGTAAGTAAATCTCTCACTCAGGCAGTGTAGCCAAATATAGAAATTTTTCCTTAGATATGGAAAGTTTGAGGTACCAATGGGGAAATTATATAAAGATTGTTCATGGGTTAATAGGGAAGTTTTTACCAGCTGAAGAAATATCAAGAATTAGATGGTAAATATAATCTTCGAAAGTTATAAAATAGTATCAAAGTAGGAAGTTAATTATTACTGAGGTCACATATATATACATTTGCTTTACAATTTTTATACGTAAGTTAATTTTTTTTCACTAAAAAATATGGAGATCCTTAGAAATACAATATATATTAGTTAAGTCTTATATATGATTCTAAGTGGGTATGTGTAATAACAATGCATTACATTGTGGCGAGTTCCTCCTTTGTCCTATATTCCCCGTTTCTTTCCTTGCGCTTCCCGCTTCGTTTCTCTTGGTATTTCCCAGCATGCCTCACTAATCACCAAGCTACCCCTTTTCTCCGGGTCACTGTCCCCGGTCACTTGGCTTTCCCGCTCTTACCCGTCAACACCTCTCCTACCTTGATCCAGCCTACACTCTACAGGAACTCGCCTTGCCACTACACCCACTCGCCCACGTGTGCCCAAGTCCCACCTATGTATGAGTCCTGCTCAACAATAAACTTGTAACTGTGTTACCGGAGAGCTGTGTTCACCCTGTGCCTATAGTAGGGGTAGAAATCTACTACATTGGTGACCCCGGAAAAGTTCTCCGACAAGGATTCAGCTTGTCCCACGCCATTCACGCTACGCCACCTCGAGCAACTTACCACGTGTGGTTGTCCTAACAAACTACTAGACCCACCTCGTCTGTGCTACACGCCGCCGACACAATTACAGCTCCAACTCTACACGTGTGCTACAAGCTATTCGTCCTACTGCGCCCATGTGCATCCCAGCGTTTCTTCAGCACTTAAGTACCATTTCTTCTCTCATCTCCTCCACTACAGCGGCACCCATCAAGGATACCGGGGTCAGACACACCATCCTCACCTCGGGCCCGCCCTGTTTCGCCAAACCCCGACGCATGCCCCCAGAGAGGTTGACGGCCGCCAAAAAAGAGTTCCAGATTATGATGGAGCAAGGGACAATCAGACCGTCAGACAGTGCATGGGCCTCACCCCTCCACATGGTTCCGAAGGCTCAGGAAGGGGAATGGAGGGCGTGTGGGGATTACAGAGCCCTCAACGCTGCTACAGTTCCCGACAGATACCCCATCCCACACGTCCTCGACTTCCACCAAAAACTGCAGGGGAGTGAGGTTTTCTCAAAGATTGACCTAATCAGGGCCTTTCACCAGATTCCTGTGGCAGAGGAAGACATCGGAAAAACAGCCATTACCACACCCTTTGGCCTATTTGAGTTCCCAGTGATGAGCTTCGGCCTCCGTAATGCCGCCCAAACCTTCCAGCGGTTTATGGACAAGGTGGTACAGGGATTGGACTTCGTGGTCGTCTACATTGACGACATTCTGGTGGCCTCTCCTTCCCATGAGCTGCATCTCCAGCATCTCAGGGAGTTGTTCCGCCGCCTCCACCAATACGGCCTCAAAGTCCACCCCTCGAAGTGCATCCTAGGAGTTTCGACGGTTGACTTTCTGGGACACAGAGTCTCTCCCGAAGGTTTAGCGCCGTTACCACAGAAGGTGGCGGCCATCTCGGATTTCCCTTTACCTGCCACAGCAAGAAAACTCAGAGAATTCCTTGGGGTAGTGAACTACTACCACAGGTTCATACCCCACGCAGCATCTGCCCTGGCACCACTCCACGACCTCATTAAGGGTACCAAGAAGGGGTCCCAACGGAAGCTATCTTGGACACCACAGGCTGAGACGGCTTTCAACTCCACCAAGACAAAGATTGCTAGCGCCACTCTACTCTCCTATCCCACACCCCACGCACCCACATCCATCTACACGGATGCTTCGGCCGACGCTGTGGGGGCAGTACTTGAACAGGAGAAGGATGGGCTACTACACCCGATCGCCTTTTTCAGTAAGAGGTTGGACCCACCTCAACAGAAGTACAGTGCATTCGACAGAGAACTCCTGGCTATGTACGAAGCAGTGCGCCATTTCAGACACTTCCTCGAGGGCCGGGAGTTCCATATTCGTACGGACCACAAGCCCCTGACATCGGCGATGAAGCAGGTGGGCGGCACTTGGACCCCTCGTGTATCACGCCACCTCGCTTTCATCTCTGAATTCACCACGGACATCCGCCACGTTAGAGGGGAAGACAATGCGGTGGCGGACGCCCTTTCCAGATCCCTTCCCCAACCTCACACCCTGGCAGCCATCCACTCCACCTCTCCTCTCAACTATGCCGCCATTGCAGAAGGACAGGATCAAGATCAAGAGCTGCAGGACCTACTACAGGGCAATACTGGCCTGGACCTACAATTGCTACATGTCCCCGGCACATCAACCAAGGCATGGTGTGATTTGTCATGTGGTAAGCCCCGCCCTTATATTCCTCCGGAGTGCAGAAAAATAATATTCGACCACTACCATGGCCTCAACCACCCCGGGGTAGCTGGCACGCACCGTCTCATCAGCAAGCGGGCAGTCTGGCCTGGAATGAGGAGAAACATACGGCAGTGGGTTACGGCCTGCCTGGCGTGCCAAAAGGCTAAGGTCGGCCGCCACACTCGTCCCCCCCTCCACGACTTTCCTGTCCCCTCAAGCAGGTTCCACACGGTCCACGTGGATATAGTGGGCCCCCTTCCACCCTCGAGGGGGCACCGCTACCTGCTGACATGTGTGGACAGAACTACACGTTGGTGCTCCGCATCTCCCATGGCCGACATCACCGCTGAGGGCACCGCCAGGCACTTCCTCAACAGCTGGGTGGCTAACTTTGGCGCCCCCTCGGTTCTCGTAACTGACCAGGGTACCCAATTCGAGTCGAGGGCATGGCAAGGCATGCTGGATTTCCTCGGTACCACCCGTCAACGGACCACAGCCTACCACCCCCAGAGCAACGGACTAGTGGAACGTTTCCATCGGCGGCTGAAGGAGGCGTTCAGGGCCCTACAGCCAGACCAGTGGTATGACGCCCTCCCATTGATACTCCTCACCATTCGGGTCACCACCAAGGAGGACATCGGACACGCCCCGGCGGAGTTGGTATTCGGGGAAGATTTACGCTTACCCGGCCAGGTGACGACACCCGATGTCGACACTTCCAACCTGTCTTTCCTGCCAGCCCTCAAGTCGGCTATCTCCTCTCTCTTGCCTACACCTACACGTCACCATACCACAACGCACACACACATTCCCGCCATACTCACGACTGCGCCTTACCTTTTCCTCAGGACGGACGCACATAGGACCCCACTCCAACAGCCATACACTGGACCGCATCGCGTTATTGGAAGAGGGGAGGCCACGGTCACCCTTCAAATATCAGGAAAACCGTACGTCACGTCCTGGGAAAGAGTGAAGGTGGCCAACACATCCCACAATGACAAGCCATACGCACCCACACACACACCACACCACAACTCACCCCTCACAGACCTTGCCGCCACACTCCATATGCCACATCATCCGCCCCATCAACTTGCCCCTATGCATCATCCCACAACCGTCATCCACTCCTACCCACAAACTCTACCCATCCCTCAAACCCTGTTTCCCCTCTCAAACACCCCCCCATCCCCAGTACAACCACCCCCTAGCAGCCCACCTACCATGCAAGACAGTTCTGTCACGTCTCCCCGACCTACCCACCCACCCCGCACCTCACCCAGCCATCCCAGTACCTGTTTTCCTCCTCACACTCCTATCCAACTCCCACTTCAAATATCAAACATGCCCGCCCTGCCACTTGCCCATCCTACCGTGCTACCTGATCCCATTGCCCACCTGTCCCCGCCTACCCCAACTGAACCACCTGTCACAGACCCCGACTCTCCCCTCTCCATTACTCCAGCCCCTACCACACTGCCTAGTCCTATCCCACACATCCCCAATCCTCCTACTCTTCAATCCGCCACACCTGCCCCCTCCCCCCATACTTCGGCACCCATAATCCCTTATCTACCCCCTCAGTCACAGAGCAGCTTGGAGACTGCAGTGGCAGCCAGCTCTCACCAAAGTGGGCCAGCCGTCGTACCCCAGCTACCAACCACACCAACTCAGCCTTGCTGGCCTCCTCCTGGACCTCCTGACTCCCCAGACCAATGTGACGAGCCTGCCCCTGTTCCCGATGGGTACGTCTCCAGATCCGGGAGGACCATCAAGCGGCCGCGCCGGTTGCTGGCCCTGACATTCCAGCCGCGCCCGTGGAGCGCCAGAAATCCCTACCCAATATATTATTAACCCATTCTCCTAGCCTTGCCGTCCCCTGGGGGCATCTGTTTTATATAAAGTAACTTTAGGTCCTCGTTATATTTGTTATTCATTATGTTGCCCTTCCCTAAGCAGCACATTGTCATGTTTTAGTTCCTATTATTTTTTTAGTTTTGTTATGTATTTGTTTATTTATATATATATATATATTTTTTTTTTTTTTTTTTTTTGCTAAGGGGAGGGGGAGTGTTGTGGCGAGTTCCTCCTTTGTCCTATATTCCCCGTTTCTTTCCTTGCGCTTCCCGCTTCGTTTCTCTTGGTATTTCCCAGCATGCCTCACTAATCACCAAGCTACCCCTTTTCTCCGGGTCACTGTCCCCGGTCACTTGGCTTTCCCGCTCTTACCCGTCAACACCTCTCCTACCTTGATCCAGCCTACACTCTACAGGAACTCGCCTTGCCACTACACCCACTCGCCCACGTGTGCCCAAGTCCCACCTATGTATGAGTCCTGCTCAACAATAAACTTGTAACTGTGTTACCGGAGAGCTGTGTTCACCCTGTGCCTATAGTAGGGGTAGAAATCTACTACAACATTATTCAAAGTTACGATAGGGTGCCAATTACTTAGGGTAAAAATACTTAGCAATTTAGGGTAAAACTGGCTCGAGTCTAGGGTAATATTTTTTGAGCTCGTGGAAACCCAATGCCTCTAGACTCTTCTGGCACTGGCAGTACTGTGAGTCTGTGACAGTCAGTGTGGCCGTAGACGTGACGAGGGGAGGAGTACATTTTATAGGCTCCTCCGATACACACACACACACGAACAATATTACCCCCTCGTGTGTTGACTGGAAAAAATAAATAAATCTGAAAACAACCCGAATGAAACATGTACGATAAAAGTGTGTTGTTGAAGAAGAAGATTTAGTGACGTGTGAATAATATTTCTTCAGGATAATAATAATAATAATAATAATTTTCCACGACCATCCTATTACAAGACAACAAATAATAACAACAACAACAACAACAACAAGAAGGACTAGGCTACAAGAATAGTCTATATATAAATATTTAGACTACAACATAAATATATAGCCTGTAATATCCTCAGGCTAACGTAAAGGGACTTATTGGTGTGTCAGGAGGTAAGTAACAATTGTCAGTCTTTTTGTAACTTATAGTAACAATTGTCAGTCTTTTTGTAACTTATAGTAACAATTGTCAGTCTTTTTGTAACTTATAGTAACAATTGTCAGTCTTTTTGTAACTTATAGTAACAATTGTCAGTCTTTTTGTAACTTATAGTAACAATTGTCAGTCTTTTTATAACTTAGAGTACGGTAACAGTCTTTTTATAACTTATACTAACAATTGTCAGTCTTTTTGTAACTTATAGTAACATTTGTCAGTCTTTTTGTAACTTATAGTACCATGACAATTGTCAGTCTTTTTGTAACTTATAGTAACAATTGTCAGTCTTATAACTTCAGCTTTCGGTAATAGTACCATATTAATATTTATAGTTATAGACCCATAATTAATTAAATTTTGGATATCGTCGAATATGTATGTCTTTTGGATATTATTTAAGGTTAGGTCTATTTATCTATTTACCATTTATTTATATAACGGTATTTATTTTATTATTTAAGGTTAGATTTGCAAGTCGTCATTTTGAATTTAGAGTGATTATTTTGTAACAATTATTAGTTAGTAGGCTAAAGTTATATCAAATTAATTGGTGTTTTTTGAGGTTATTACTCCCTCAGAAAAATCATAGCAATTAATAGGCTAAAGTTATTGCTAATTGATTAATGTTTTGAGGTATTTACAGAGCTACTGAAACCCCCCTCTCCCCCCTCTTCAAAAAACAAAACAAAAAACGTGTATTATAATTAGTAGGCTACAGTCATTCCTATTTTTAAGTTGGAAGTACAGTGTTGGTAAATCTGGATCAAATGATTCCTCCAAACTATTCCAAGCAACCGAAGAACACCATAATAGCCTAATAATAATAATAATAATAATAATAATATTGTCATTAGTCTACTACTCACTGAGGGAATATCATAGCCTAATAATAATGATAATGATAATAGTAATAGTAATAATAATATATGACTTGTGTTATTGGGTTATGAGTAATCAATCAAACATGACACTTTATATTACTGAATAACTTGGTATGGCAAAAACTTGTGAAATTAATCGATACAGTAATGTAATAATATTATGATACGAATATAAGCGTACGTACGTTTGTATGTTATTGTGTATTAATACAATTTAGTAGTGTGTCACAAGTGTGTGTTCTTCATGACTGTATGTGTGTATGTATGTATGTAAGAATGACTATATATGTATCTATGTATGTATGTATGACTGTTTGTATATGTGTAAGAATGACTGTATGTATGTATGTATGATTGTATATATGTAAGAATGACTATGTATGTATGTATGTATGTACCGGTATGTCCTCCAACCACAATTGGCAAAGTTCTCGTAGTGATTTAAAAAAAACCCTGGTTTGCGTGAATTAAAACCAGTATAATATAATGCAATCCTCCCTACCTGCTGCCTGCCTGACTGCCTGCCTGACCCACTTGTTATTTCTGTACATTTGACGTGAAAAAATGAACTAAAAAACTACTTGTGCTAACTAGGGAAAGGAAGTAAGTTAGTTAGTGTGTGAAATTATTATTAACTGACTATGAAAGCGACACACACACACACACTCACTCACTCCTACTGAATCACACGCACCCAAAATCATGCTATTCCGTACACACACACACTCTCTCTCTCTCTCTCTCTCTCTCTCTCTCTCTCTCTCTCTCTCTCTCTCTCTCTCTCTCTCTCCTATCCCAAACCTAAAATGGACACTTACTAGACATTTAAAGTTAGTGGGAGGGTTACAAAATGAACACGGAAATTTTAGCAATATAATTGAAAAGCTGTATTTGTTATAAAGGGCTTGGAGGCTTCTGATTCCTCCTAACTATGCTACGAAACACGCGCCTTGTTTATATAATTATACAGTAGGTGTGTGTGTGTTTCGTGGCAATATTTGAAGGACTTATTTACCTCCAATTTGCTGACTACACCACAGGGAATCATTATATTCTTTTGATGGAATAGAGGGGATAACCTACTGCCAGCTGATTCCTAACCTATATCCTGCCTAAGATTATTTTATTTACCAAGAAAGCGAGCCAAATTTCAGATAAAGCAACCTAACATAACCTAACTCAACCTAACCCAACCCAACCTAACCTATATCCTGACTGAGATTATTTTGTTTACTAAGACAGCGAGCCAAATTTCAGATAAGAGCAGCCAAACCTAACCTAACGTAACGGCTGGCAGGCAGGCAGGCAGAGGGAGGGAGGGAGGGAGGGAGGGAGTGAGTATCCATCCAGCCTGTGTGTGTGTGTGTGGGTGTGTGGTCAGTGTCGGTATGACATATGGGGAACCGTTGGCTGACCGTGGTTAGGTTGTTGGTGGTGGTGGCCGTGGTCGCCTTAGCTACTTCTATACTGTACACTCCACGCCCTAAAAGTTCCTGAAGGGGAGGGAGATTGGTGGAAATTCTCTTGTTGTTTGGAGTGAATTGGAAGGTCTCTCTCTGTTGATTCCTCCAAATTATGCCACGAAACAGTTGCCTCCAAAAAATTCTAGACACTATATACGTGCTTGAGAATAGCAGGTAGCCTAATGTCTCGAAATTTTGGGAGGTATCTGTACCATTGAGGATATCTGTTTTGTGTCATAGTTAGGAGGAGTTAGTACCGTACTGATTCCTCCAAATTAAGCCACGAAACAGCAGATCCCCTTATAAGTACCATACTGTACCATTGAGGATATGTTTTGTTTTCTGTCATAGTTTGGAGGAGTTAGTATACTTCCAATTCACCTACAAAAAAATCTCCTCTTTTAATTAAGGGACCCTGTGATGTAGTCAGAAAATTGGAGGTGCCTAGGCCTACCGTAAATGAGTCCTTCAAATATTTGCCACGAAACACCACCTCTTTGTAAGGAGCGTACGTGTTTCGTGACATAGTTAGGAGGAATCAGAAGCGGTGAGAAGCCTCCACATTCACATTCCTACACGATCACAAATTGTTACGTCGTATCAGTGCATGTCAGTGGATGAGAACCAAACCAAACCACGCACGCACACACACACACACACACACACACACACACAGTTATGGATTTTGGTTCATTGGTTCATTCCTCCAACCTGTGTCACGAAACAAACAAACAAACAAAACACTTGAGTATATGAATCCGTCCATGTAGTGAATAGTTATAGTTATAGTTATCACCGCTAGAGGGAAATCACTAGGCTGTGAGGCACCTTAACTCGTAATTCAATGTATTACCGTATATAACATTACTGTAAACTATGTAACCTTCCATTATATTTACAGAACATTGCATTACATTACAAATACTTGACAAATTATATACGTTAGCATTACTATAAACTCTGTAATCATACAATATTTACAGTAGGCTACATTACGTTACAAATATATACTCAAGAAATTATAATATAACATTACTGTATATTACATCAATTATTTACATTACATTAAGTTATAAATATTCGACCTATTATATAACATTACTGAAGCTATCTAATATTTACAGTACATTAAGTTACAAATTAGCCTATAATACAAAACGTTACTATATATTACATCCATTATTTAAGCTATAGTCCATTAAGTTATAAATAGGCTGCTTCGACAAATTGTATAACATTACCATAATATTATATATAATCTGTATGTAGCCTTCCAATGTTTACACTACATTAGGTTTCAAATACCAGAGTCATCCATTAGAATAGGCTATGTGATCATCGATAGTAGAATGGAGAGAGAGAGAGAGAGAGAGAGAGAGAGAGAGAGAGAGAGAGAGAGTGTGTGAGTGTGTGTGTGTGTACAGTCAACACCTTAAGTTGTTTACATTTCCACCTGCATAGCCTATGTATTAGCTATAGTGATCTTGTAATACAGTTTTAATACAAAAATAGCAGATGTAGTTCTCATATGATAAATTATGTATGTTGTTGGAATAAAAACTGGTTCAGAATGCAACTATCTGGTCATAATTATATATTAGCAATATTAAATACCGGTACATGAGATGGATGCGAATTCATGGTGCCGGCTGTACATATCTATGAAGTCAATTACCTGTATCTAAAATTCTAAATGTATCACGGTTTATTTAAGAGATGATTGATTATCTTGTTGGTGAATTGGAAAGTTTGTCATTTCCCCAAAATTAACAAAAATGTAATGTTTTGCTACTGCTTGGAATAATTTGTTTTGGAGGAATCATCTACTCCATATTTACCAACACTGTACCGGTACTTTATTATTCGTTTAAGGCTTAAAGGAATAAGTATACTTATAATAGATTGAAGTGCCTTGATTCCTCTAAACTCTAAAGTATATATGCCAGGAAACAAACCCAGATGAAGAAAATAATGGTATCCTAGCTGTTGCCTGGAATAGTTTGGAGAAATCATTTGCTTCAGATTTACCACCCAAAACAATGTGTTATTATACAGTACCATATCGTACCCCCTTGAATACCCTATGATCGTGTATACAAATTGGAGGCTTCTGATTCCTTCTGATCATGCCACGAAACAAACAAATAAACTCCAGAAGGCTACATCATTTTTGTTTTTTCTCTATAATATGACGTGATGATATTCCTGTATCGCTAACATCCTCTTTCGTCTCCCCCCACCCCCTAGCCTGTTTGACTTCCGCTAGCCCCTCAGTTGTTGATGTTGTTGTGGTTGTAGTTTTTGGTTCAACACGAAGGTCTTTGATTTCCCAAAACTATGCCACGAAGTATATTAAACCCTATTAGCCTAGTACTGTAGTAACATTTTTGAAGGGGTCTGTTTTCTGACATGTAGGTTGGAGGAAACAGCAGTAGCCTAACCTTCCAATATATTATTTCCCTCAACAAGAGTGGGGTTTTATTTTTCCAACTTATCTACATGAGAATATCCCCTTAATTTACTAGGCCTACTCCATCCATTAGGCTATTGGAAGCAGACTTGTGGATACTGTATAATATAATTTTTATATCTTGTGGCTACTGTATCTAAGCAGAAATGTAATAAACGTAAACCCTAACAACAACAACAACAACAACAAATGTACACTGGTCCTACCTACAGTAAACAACAACAACAAACAATAATAAGAGTACAATAATAATAACAACAATAAGGGTACAGTAAACAACAACAACTACAATAACAACAACAATAGAACAACAACACGTGGGTGGGTGAGAGGGTGGTTAATGACTGCTTGGCGGGGGGGGGGGGGTGTGGGGAGGGGCAGGAGG
>JAWZYT010006896.1:25000-30571 GCA_034508575.1 Petrolisthes manimaculis | reverse complement strand
AGAGAGAGAGAGAGAGAGAGAGAGAGAGAGAGAGAGGTTTACCAACACTGCACTTCCCCCCTAATTAAAATAAGATAAGGGTGAGATAAGCATAGAGACTAATAATTACTTAATCCTTTTGTTGTTGTTGTATTTTCTGATAGTATAAATAAAAAATATGAGACTTCTCGTAGATACCTAACTAATTAAACCTTAAGGGAAGATTCTAACACACACACAAACGCACACAAACTAACACACACACACACACACACACACACACACACACACACACACACACACACACACACACACACACACACACCTTCACACACACCTTCACACACACACACCTTCACACACACCTTCACACACACCTACACACACACACACACACACACACACACACACACACACACACACACACACACACACACACACACACACACACACACACACACACTCACAAACACCTTCACACACTCACAAACACCTTCACACACACACACACACACACACACACACACACACACACACAAAGATAATCCTCTTCATCTTCCTCCAGATGATTTACTCTATCGACACCAGAAGGGACTGGAGACATGCAAGGGTCCACTGAGGGGTTACAGGCAAGATGTCTTCACTCACCAAGGACACCCACATCATCCACCTCACCAAGGACACTCACATCATCCACCTCACCAAGGACACTCACATCATCCACCTCACCAAGGACACTCACATCATCCACCTCACCAAGGACACTCACATCATCCACCTCACCAGGACACTCACATCATCCACCTCACCAAGGACACTCACATCATCCACCTCACCAAGGACACTCACATCATCCACCTCACCAAGGACACTCACATCATCCACCGTCACCAAGGACACTCACATCATCCACCTCACCAAGGACACTCACATCATCCACCTCACCAAGGGACACTCACATCATCCACCTCACCAAGGACACTCACATCATCCACCTCACCAAGGACACTCACATCATCCACCTCACCAAGGACACTCACATCATCCACCTCACCAAGGACACTCACCAAGGACACTCACATCATCCATCTCACCAAGGACACTCACCAAGGACACTCACATCATCCAACTATTCATGTGAGAGTGAGCCAATACATCATGATGACTCAATTATGTCTATGTATGTATTGGGGATGATGCAGTCTTCCACTCACATATGTTTACCTCATTATACATGGTAAACACCTTGGGTATATATTCATTCCAGCATAAGGTACCTTAAGAAAGTTATAACCTGGGCTTTGACTCAGCTAAGCTTTGCCGTAAGAGAGTTAAACGGGAGTTGAGGCCTTGCAAATGGTCTTGTATTTGTTTTAGGTAAGTGAGTTAGGCAGAGGAATGGATTCGCATTCTCATAAACCACAGAATTATTAAGACCCTGGAATTATACTGATGTTAAACTCATATATAGCATGTGTCCATGCAGCTGTGAAGTCAAGAATCAAAATATACAGGGAGCGATGACCCCTACCCCTTCCCCCCACCTTCCCACCTTCCCAACAGGCGACGGTGGGAAAATTGGACAATGATGACCGCCACCATGCATACCAAGGAGGAGTTTTAAGAAATGCATCGGGTGTCCCAGCAGCCAACCCAGCACATGTGTCATACAGCTACAGTGTTGGACAGTTTGATGTGTCAGGATGCAAGGGTAGGCAGGCAATGGGAGGTGGACAGGGAGGCAATGGGAGGTGGGGAGGCAATGGGAGGTGGGCAATGGGAGGTGGACAATGGGAGGTGGACAGGGAGGCAATGGGAGGTGGGGAGGGAATGGGAGGTAGGGAGGCAATGGGAGGTGGACAGGGAGGCAATGGGAGGTGGGCAGGGAGGGAATGGGAGGTAGGGAGGCAATGGGAGGTGAGAAAGGAAGGGAATGGGAGGTAGGCAGGAAGGAAGAAGTATAGTGGGAAAGGAAGGGAGAAGTGGTGACAAGGATGGGAGGTGGGTAGGGAGGCAATGGGAGGTGGACAGGGAGGGAAAAGTAGTGGGAAAGGAAAGGAGAAAGAGGAGGGAAGGAAGGGAGAAGCGGTGAGAAGGAAGGGGAAAAAGAAGGGACGGAAGGGAGAAGCGGTGAGAAGGAAGGGAAAAGAAATGGGAGGAGAGACGAAAGAAAGGTATGTAAGAGTAGAATCGATGGGAGGGGAGAGGAAGGAAGAGGGAAGAAAGGGAGAGAGAGATTAATAAATAGACGAGATGGAAGGTAGAAAAGAGGAAAATAAACGTGAATGGAGGTAAGGAAAGAAGAAAGGAGAGGGAGAGAGGAGGTGAAGGTTGAGATAGGTAGAGTGTGGAAGAAGAGAGGATGATAATGGTGACGACGCTAGGAAGAAAGGTGTTAAGGGATTGGGATAAAGGAGATACGAAGGAAGGAAGGAAGGAAGGAAGGAAGGAAGGAAGGAAGGTAGGAAGGAAGGAAGGAAGGAAGGAAGGAAGGAAGGAAGGAAGGAAGGAAGGAAGGAAGGAAGGAAGGAAGGAAGGAAGGAAGGAAGGAAGGAAGGAAGGAAGGAAGGAAGGAAGAAGAAAGAAAGAAAGAAAGGAAGGAAGGGAGATACGAAGGAAGTAGAAAAGGAAGGAGAAAAGAATGTAGGAATGAAAGGAGATACGAAGGAAGGAGAAAAGGAATAAGGAAGAATAGTTACGTATAATATTAAGGAGGGAAGGAAGGACACTGGAAGATTAGTTGAGTATATTATTAATGGGATACGAAGGAAGGAAGAAAGGAAGGAGAAAGGAAGGAAGAAAGGTAATATATAATGAAGGCGTGAAAGAACATATGAAAGAAGGGTTTAATATCAATGAAACAAGAAAGATGTTTAGAAGGAAGCAAAAATAAAAAAATTATATCCTTGGAAAAGTGAAGGAAAGAAGGAAAGAAGGAAGGAAGGAAGGAAAGAAGGAAGGAAGGAAGGAAGGAAAGAAGAAGGAAGGAAAGAAGGAAGGAAGGAAGGAAGGAAGGAAGGAAGGAAGGAAGGAAGGAAGGAAAGAAAGAAGGAAGGAAGGAAGACGATGAGAACCCAGGAAAAGTACACACACACACACACACACACACACACATACCAAGAGCTGGAGCTGGTGGTGGTGGTGGTAGGTCCCGAGGGAGGCACATCGATCCTTGCTCTCTCTCTCTCTCTCTCTCTCTCTCTCTCTCGTTTTATCTTAGTCTCTCTCTCTCTCTCTCTCTCTCTCTCTCTCTCTCTCTCTCTCTCTCTCTCTCTCTCTCTCTCTCTCTTTATCTTTTAACTTTATATGTTTATCTTTTATCTTTATATCTTTATATGTTAAGATTTCCCTCCTCTTACTTTCTCTCTCTTTCCAATTTTTCTCTCTCTCTCACTATATCCCACTTTACCTCCCTACTTGTCAAGCACTCTCTCTCTCTCTCTCTCTCTCTCTCTCTTATTCTACTCTTCCTATCTCATTTTCTCTCCCAAGCACGACTTCTCCCGTTGACTCATGCCCAAGCTCTCACTCTCACTCTTATTCTGGCTCTCATTTTCCCTCCCGGACACACACACACACACACACACACACACACACACACATACACACACACACACACACTTTTTCCCTGTCTATCTCTGCCTCTGTCTCTCTCTGTGTGTGTCTGTCTCTGTCTCTGTCTCTCTCTCTCTCTCACTCTTATTCTGGCTCTCATTTTCACTCCCCGACACACACACACACACACACACACACACATACACACACACTTTTTCCCTGTCTATCTCTGTCTCTGTCTCTCTGTATGTCTCTGTGTCCTGTCTTTGTCTGTCTCTCTCTCTCTCTGTCTGTCTCTGTGTTTGTCTCTCTCTGTCTCTCTCTCTCTCTCTCTCTCTCTCTCTCTCTCACTTTGCCACTCTTTCTTTCTTTCTTGCATTTTACACTTCCCCTCTTCCTACCTTCCATTCTTTCTTTTTTATTTTCCGTCTCTGTTGTGTCCCTGCTCTCTCTCTTTTATCTTCTCTTTCTCTCTCACTTTGCACTCCCTCTCTTAAACTGCCCTCTCTTTCCTCTCGCTCTCTCTCTCTCACTCCTTTTTCTCCACTTACCATTTCTCTCCCCTCTCCTCCTTTTTTGTTTCCTCTCTCTCTTTCTCTCTCCTTCGTTTTGATTCCCCCTTCCTTCTCCATTAAATTTCGCTTTATATTCGCTATATCCTCTCTCTCTCTCTCTCTCTCTCTCTCTCTCTCTCTCTCTCTCTCTCTCTCTCTCTCTCTCTCTCTCTCTCTCTCTCTCTCTCTCTCTCTCTCATATTCCCTCCAGTTCTCTCATCCTTTCTCACCATTTCTACAATTCTCCATTCTGTCCCATTATTCTCTCCCACTATCTTTTCCCTCACTTTCTTCTTCCTCTCTTTATCGTCTCTCTTCCTTGCTTCCTTCCTTCCTTCCCTTCCCTTTCGTTCTCCATTATGACGTATTATCTCCTCTTTATTACACATTTTTTCTTATTCTCCCTCACCACCATTTTTTTTTTCATATCTTATTCTTTTATACTTTTTACTTATCTTTCTTAATATTCTCCTTTCAATTTTTCTCCATCTCTCTTCTTATCCTTCGTAATCTTTCCTCGTTGTTATCATTTATCTTCATTTTGTATCTACGTATATTTGATGTTGTTTCTCTACATTAAAAAAAATATATATATTATTATAGATGGTTACTCTCTTTGACTATTAAAGGGCTAATTATTATTATTATTATTATTCTATTTTTATTATTATTATTATTATTATTATTATTTCTATTTTTATTATTATTATTATTATTATTATTATTATTATTTCTATATCTATTATTATTATTATTATTATTATTATTATTATTTCTATTTTTATTATTATTATTATTATTATTATTATTATTATCATTATTATTTTTATTATTATTATTATTATTATTATTATTATTATTATTCATGTTCATTATAATTTACTTTTGGTACATTGGAGCGTCTTGATTCCTCCATAGCTTACTAGGAAACAGGACCAGAACAAAACACAAAGTTAAAAGTATAGGCAGCCTGTTGCTTGAAATAGTTTGAGTGGCTCCAAATTTACCAACACTTGCATGTACCGTACTATCTCTTAATTAAGGGGGAAAGTTTTATGTTGGAAAATCTGGAGCAACTGAATCCTCCAAACTATTCCAAGCAACAGAACAACACCATTATCTTTTGCTCTTCTGGTCCTGCATGTTTCCTATAGCATACTTTGGAGATATCGAGGCACTCCAATGTACCAAAAAAAAAAAAAAAAAAAAAAAAAAAAAAAAAAAAAAATTACCACCTTAAACATTCACTCACAGATACAGTTGCCTCCACTCCTGTGTTTCTCCCCTGACGTTGCCAATGTTGGATCAGTCAGAAATTCGAATCCCGATTCACAAGTTAAAAAATTCGAAACATTCATATCCTTAGAGTGAAATATATGAATGTTTCGAGTATTTAAACTTGTGAGTGGAGTGAAACCAACTGTACTTAACAATACTATAATGCAGTATTGTAATTATAATAGAATTCAACTGAGCTTGAGTA
>JAWZYT010006896.1:0-20000 GCA_034508575.1 Petrolisthes manimaculis | reverse complement strand
ACACACACATACACACACACACACACACACATACACATACACATACACACACACACACACACACACACACACACACACACACACACACACATACACACACACACACACATACACACACACACCACCCTGAGTCAGTATGCGTAAGAGCGTATGACCTTAATTTCTCTAGGGGGTGGGGGGTGGGGGTGGGGGGGGAAGCAACAACACTGACGTTTTAGATAACAACAAAAACAACTAAGCGTGTTGAGTATTTCACGTAACCCATAAGAAGCAGTATAACTTTCTTTACAGAGTATACTTAACCTAACCATTAATTAAACTTAGACTAACTCCAGACGATTTACAAAAAAAAAAAATAATAATAATAATAATAATAATAATTCTCCGTCACCGAAAGGCTTGAGTGTATAATATGTTTTATTTTGGTCTACAACAACTTTTGAACACCGACTGAAAGGGAAATAGTGGTTAAAAAAACGAAAAAAAAAAAAAACGAAAAAAACTACCCACGGTGTTCTGAAAGCAGGAGTGTGTCTTTACCAGTAGAAATGGCCCTTAGAGTAGGGGGGAAAGCCATAAAGGAGAGGGAGGAGCTCACAAAGGAAGGATGGAAGGAAGGAAGGAAGGAGGGAGGGAGAGAGGAAGGTGAGAGGTAAACAGAGAGGAGGAGAGGTGGGGTTTGGCTAGGACGGATGAGAAGGTGCATGGGTGGAGAAAGTGGAGTGAGGAGAGAAGGTGGAGAGAGAGGAGAGAAGGTGGAGAGAGAGGAGAGAAGGTGGAGAGAGAGGAGAGAAGGTGGGGTGAGAGGAGAGAAGGTGGAGAGAGTGAAGAAGGTGGGAGAGAGGAGAGAAGGTGGAGAGAGTGGAGAAGGTGGGGAGAGAGGAGAGAAGGTGTAGAGAGAGAGGAGAGAAGGTGGGGAGAGGAGAGAAGGTGGGGAGAGGAGAGAAGGTGTAGGGATATATGAGGGAGAGAGTGTGAAGGGAGACAGGGAGGAGGAAGGAAGAAGGGTGAGAAGGAAGATAGGGTCCGAGAGGTATAGCACAAAGAGTATTTAGAGGAGGAGGAGGGATGGGGGAAAGGAAAGTTGGAGCTGAACAGAAGAGAGAAGGAGGAGGGTGTACGAAGGAGGATGAGAGAGAAGAAAGGAGAAGAAGGGAGAGGGGGAACCACCAAAGAAGGAGGAGGAAGAGGGGAGAAGGAAGAGGGAGAAGGAAGGAAGAGGAAAAGGGAGAAGGAAGTAGAAACTGCATGGAGAGAAGAAATCAACACAAAGGAAAATAAGGAAGATTCAGAAGGAAGGGAGGGAGAAGTGAGAGAGGGAGAGAACCAACAAAAGAGGAGAAAAGCAGCCTCCATAAAGAGAGAGAGAGAGAGAGAGAGAGAGAGGAGAGAGAGAGAGAGGAGAGAGAGAGAGGAGAGAGAGAGAGAGAGAGATGAGAGAGAGGAGAGAGAGAGAGAGAGAGAGAGAGAGTGTGGCGTTACGGTACAGAGTATAAGACCTTTTGTGTCGTATGTTTGGATTCTGCATGTATGTATGTATGTAGTGAACAGTTGCCGACACACACCGGTTCTTTAGCACACCTTCTAAAGAGACTTGTGTACCAAAGCAGGGGTGAGGTAACAGAGGTAAACATGTCAAAACTCCACTCCACTCCTCTCCATGTTGGTATACAGCTCAAACCATATGGAAAAGACAGACGCACTTGAAATGGGACCCTTATTATCAACCATATATATTAAGATAGGGAGGAAACGAGAGTATAGTAAGATAGGGAGGAGACGAGAGCATACAAAATCAGGGAGAAGAAAACAAGAGCATATTAAATCAGGGAGTATACGAGAGCATACTAAATCAAGGAGGAAGTAAGAGCATAGTAACACAGGGAGAAAGCAAGAGCATATTAAAATAGGGAGTATACGAGAGCATACTAAATCAGGGAGAAGAAAACAAGAGCATAATATAAGACAGGGAGAAGACAAGAGCATATTAAATCAGGGAGAAGACGAGAGCATATTAAATCAGGGAGAAAACGAGAGATGATGATGATGTTGATATTGTATGTAGTGAATGAGTGAGTGGTGTGTCCTATTCCTTATGCTCGATGAGACGCCCCTCTTTCGTATCAGGTGTGTCTTGCTGCATATTATGTTAGCAAGTGTATTAATAACTTTTACTGATCGATTTCTTTAGGCAATAGACGTATAGTAGTCTTGGAAAAGTTGGAAAGAAATCATCTCACATGGTGTTATGATATTCTACAAAGGCAAATGTTACTGGTTAAAAAGATAAAGTTTGGAGATACACAGATTTTAATTTATATGATATTCTATGATCACACTCCTTCTACTATGTATTTCTACTTATCAAAGGCACAAATTAGGGCTCAGAAATGGTACACACACACACACACATACACACACACACACACACACACACACAGCACACACACACACAAACATAAACACACACAGACAGAAAGACAAACAGACCGACAGACACACACACACATGCATAGAGTACATTCCATCGGTTTAAAATCCCTCGGGTGCTTACAAACTCGTGCTTCCCAACTGCATGTTCACTTCCAGTCAGTCCTTCAAGTAAAAGGGTGCAGAGTTAAAAAAAAAAAAAAAAAAAAAAAAAAAAAAAAAATATCCGGTTCAGAGTAAACAGAGAACCCAAGTCGCCAGAAATAAACTCGCCGGCATAAATTCGTGTCAGTTCTTATTAAGTCGTTCCGGGCAGAGAGTTTAGACACCAAATATTCTAGGGTGTGTGTGTGTGTGTGTCTGTGAGTTTCTGCTGTCGGGTTTGTAGGTATTTGTGGTTATTTTACATATTTTTTACTATACGAGGAAACACACCAGAATAACAAAAAAATATAGGATTCCTGTTGTTTGGAGTACTTAGGAGGAAATGGGTGCCTTCAGAAAAAAAAAATAGTATAATATAATATCCCCTTCACGTACATGAATAGTTTGGTTTATATTTCACTGCTACGAGTTTGGAGGGATAACGTTTCCTCCAAACTATACAACAAAACACATCTATTCGTCTGGTATATAGTGAGGTAGTCTGTTTCTTGGCACGATATGGTGGAAATAGTATCTATATATGGTTGACTATACATGATTGAGATAGAGAGAATAATGATTGAGATAGAGAGAGACAGAAATAGAGAGATAGAAAGAGACAGAAATAGAGAGATAGAAAGAGACAGAAATAGAGATAGAAAGAGAGACAGAAATAGAGATAGAAAGAGAGACAGAAATAGAGAGATAGAAAGAGACAGAAATAGATAGATTGAAAGAGAGAACAATACTCGTAGGCTGATTATAGAAAAAAAAACTACAAAGATTAAGAAAAAAGATGCAAGTAATAATATGAAAAATAATCAAAATCCCTGAACCCCAACGTCAAAAATGGAACGATACTCGGTTAATTATTATTCTGATGATGATACACCCTACATACATACATACATACATACAGTCTAGCTTAGGTGATAAGAGCTCTATAACTCCAAGCTTCACGGTGGCAGAGAGAAATGCAAAGAGGATTGATATTGAAGGGGGGGAGAGGGGGAGAGTTTATTGAATCGTTGCCTGCATGTTGCCTTGACACGTCATCCAACCATTTTCCTTTCCAGGTTTAATTTCACTCGACTCATAAGAAAAATAAAAATAAAAATAAGAAATAAAAACAAGTGGTTGAAGTATTTAATCTTGCGAACGTCTGATGCAGATGTTACAGTTTACCAATGCAACGTATTACACGTGTATGTATGTCTTTTATTCACTTATGACCTCCACAGTTTTATATCTGGAGAGTAAAATGGTTTGTTGTTGGCAAATGAAACATTATCAAGAAATATATCTCAAGGCTTCCTGGTTGTCCTTCTTAAATACCAAGAATTGAAACACATACGAAAATGTAAAAAATGCACGACAGGGAATATTATCCCTTAAAAGTCCATAACTACGAGGACAAGATGTTTAAATGCCATATTGAAAGTTAATGACGATAATGCTGTCCATGATAAGAACAATAACAACTTTAAATAACATTACAATCTGACGGTTTTAGAAACATTATTTAAATTTGTAATCTAATGGACACTTCGTAAATTATCAACACATCTATCACTGTAGAAAAACTTTAATACTAAAGTTTTACGCAGAGAGATAAAGTACCGTAAAAACAGAGCCATAAAATACTTCAGAGAAAAACACACACACACACACCAAACAACACAACAACTATTTCTTCTTACCATTCCCGTCAGGTATGATTATGGTCACGCCACGACAAGAACAAACGATTGGGAGTTAATAATAGTACCGTGAATGAGGTCCTTTAGTGAAGTCTGTGATGTTGCCGTGTGTCGGGAAAATGGGGCTTCTGATTCTTACGGACTAGGCTATGACACGAAACAGGATTTATATACGTTTCGTGGACTTGGTTGGATGAATCATAAGTCTCCATTTAGAGAGGTTAGTGATATAGAATAACACGTAAATTGACAGTGCAAGAGTATATAAATAGTTCAACACTCGTGGGAATGGTCAATGATCTGTGTAAGTCGAGTTTCCCCCCCGAGGCACAAAACAGTCTGGCGTATAAAAAAGGGAGGTTATCGACTTGTACAATCTATGTCACTTAAAAGACTCAATACAGTAATAAGTGTTTCATTTTGTGGCACAGTTTAGACTTTAGAGGAACCTAAAGCCTTACTAAATTCGTATACATCACGTCAATAACACAAGCTTCAAAACATGACATACAAAAGGTCCTGGAGGATGAAAAACAATAACAACATCAATGGGGAAAGAGAGATAATAATAGCATTGTCGTCGTGTTTATGGCCGCCGGGAGAGAAAAATAGTACATCCTAACTTGTGAACTCGTGTGTCGTAAAACACAAGTGGTGGCGGCAACTGGCCCGGGTCTCTGAGGGTGTTATTGCCGGCTCCTCCCCCACACGTCGTCTTACCCTACTGTACCTCTTCCCTCATCACACTACATGGGGACCAGCTGCTGTTGTTGTGGTGGGCGAATTATAGGGTCATCTGATGTGGCCGAGTAAGGATTGCCACCGATTTCCCTAAAGTACAGGATGTCACAGACTAGTACCTCAGTATACAAGTAAAGGGATATGTTCTGTAGCATATACATATACTTAAGGGGGACATCTGTTGTTGTGGATGAGTTTGGAGGGCTAACTATTCCGCCAGACTACACCACGAGTCAGATTAGTATCCCACGAAGCCATGAAACAGACTATACGAGTAGGGGACCTGCTTATTCATATAGTTTTGGTGATTCAGATTGACACCCTTCAGTTAACCCACAACAAATGACCCTCACATCTTCTTCCTATTGATTTACTAAAGTATTAATGTGGTTGTCACAATGTTATTCGATATTCTATACCTACTTTATATTTATAACTTGTGTGTCGTAGCCTTTAGTGTTGTCAGCGTCAATTTAAATGCATTATTGACGACTCTTTTTGGTGTTCTCAAGATAAATATTATATTGGTGAGATTTCTACTGAACTTCATCTAACTAAACCTGATCTAACCCCAATCATCCTAATCTTACCTTACCCCCCAAACGAACGTAATCTAAACTAATCTAACCTCATCTTAAAATATTATCCCCTAACAACAATAACAAAAAAAAAAAAAAATCCCACAACCCAAAGAGAGATTTAATAATAATCTTTTCTCCTCCCTCCCTCCCTACCATCCCTCTCCTCCCACCCAACACAGAACCAACCAGCCACACTTGTGTTCCCACAGCGACATCCTTTTCTCCAATACTCTTCCCTTAATCCCGAGTTTTGTTATGTTGTTGCTTTTACCGTTCCTTTCCCACACGCGTTCAGTCCGATAGTGGCCTACTCTAAAAAAAAATAAAAAAATAACTTGTTGTTTTAAATTGGAAGCTGGGAAAGGACGTAGATGTATTTGGTGGGAAAGGCTAGTAGTTTTTTTTTTTTTAATTGATGGATATTAGGCGCCGCAACATCGAGGTCCTATAGCGCCAGAAAAAAGTGATAGAGAGGTGTGACAGCAAGGAAAGGCTAATACTATATGTTTTTAATCTACTCTAGAAAAATAAATAAAAAATAAATAAAGGGCAACTTAAAATGGTAAGTTAGGATGGATGTATCTTTTGGTATCGAAGACCTAGATAAATAATCTGTCTACTCTTTTAGAAACATATAATTTCAAACGGTGACATGGGACGGAAGTAGAGTAGAGTAAGAGTAGAGTAGGCTATGGTGAACAGGACACACACACACACACAAACACAACGCACACACACACACACACAAACACAACACAAAACTCGTCCCCACCTCCACTCCCCCCCCCCTCTCTCTCTCTCTCACACACACACAAACACAACACACACACACAAACAAAACAAAGCACGTCCCCACCTCCACTCCCCCCCCATCTCTATCTCTCTCTCTCAAACACACACACACACAAAGACAAGACAGAACACTCACCTCTCCCCTCCCCTTCCATCACCAACCTACAAATTACCATCTAATCACAATGTTTACCCGCCCCTCTGCCGCCTGAATTAAGCTCTGCCTCATTTGACAGAACTTACTCATCAGAAGCAATCAACCGCCCAAACATATAATGGAATAAAATCACAATCTCATTTCCCGCCGCCTTTAACGTTGCTCTCTACTCTCCCCCTCCCCCACCCAAGCCCCCACCCCGCCCCATCCCTCACTCCCCCCCCCCACTACCCACTCACTCCCTCCCAACCATGCAGAGATGATGAGAAATTAGCCAGCAAATATCGCTAATATAGTGCTAAATAGGCGGCCACACAGCAGCAATATATGTCTTCACAAGTTTTCTATGTATATTTTTCTATGTTTTTTTCCTCTCTGTATCGTAATTTTTCATCACAAAGTAGAGGCTCTTTTTTTTAACAGTGTTGTCCTCTGTCTCTCTTTCTCTCTCGTGTGTGTGTGTGTGTGTGTGTGTGTGTGTGTGTGTGTGTGTGTGTGTGTGTATAGACAGGACAGGAGTGGGGAAGAAGACCTGGACATAAAAGCAAGGGAAGAATGTTGAAGGCAATTCGGCAGGGGAACGGAAAAGCCAGGGTGTCGGAGGGGATCAGAGGTAAGCGGTGAAGGGGGGAGAGGTAGGGGGAGGGGGGAGAGATAGGGGGAGAGGGGAGAGGTAAGGGGAGAGGGGAGAGGTAGGGAGAGGGGAGGGGTGTAGGAGATAGTGACAGGCGAGGGGAGTAAGAGGAAGGAGGGGATCAGAGGTAAGCAGTGAAGGAGGGGAAGAGAGAAGATGGAGGGGAGGAGAGGGGAGGAGAGGATCAGAAGTAAGAGGTGACAGAAGGGGAGAGAGAGGAAGGGGAGAGAGAGAAGTGAGAGTGTGAAGATGGAGGAGTGGAAGGGAATGGGGAGGAGGGGTAGTTGGGGGGGGAGGAGGGGTAGTGGGGAGGGGAAAGAGGATCAGAGAAAAGCAGTGAGAGTGAGAGGTGGGAGGAAGAGAGGGGAGGGAGGGGGAAAGAGAGGGGAGAGTGTGGGATTAGTCGTAAGCTGTGGAGGGAGAAGAGGAGGAGGGGGAGGGTGACGAAGGGAAGAGGGGAGAGGAGAGAAGAGATGGGGAGAGGAAGAGAGGAAGGGAAGAGAGGAAAAACAGAAGATGGGGAGAGGAAGAGAGAAGAGAAGATGGGAAGAGGAAGGGAGAAGGGGAGAGGAAGGGAGAGGAAGGGAGAGAAGGGGAAGGGAAAGGGAGTGGAGGGAGAAGTATGTGTATGTAACGCGAGAGGAGGGGGAGGGGAAAGAGGGGGAAGGGGGGAAAGAGGGGGAAGGGGGGGAAAGGGGGTCTTAATTAACACCAGTAATGCCGGATTGTCCCTCAGTTATTAATATTTCCTTCATTTTATTACAACCACAACAATTAATAATATACGAGTAAATTAACTCTTTTGAAGGCAAGTGTAGTTTTGTTAAAGGGTATATAATTATTATTATCTCACGTGGGGGGTTGATCTGGAAGTCTACGTAGTCCTCCAAACTGTGTAAGGAAACTATAGTACACCACGGTAATATATGTTTTCTGGGTTTGTTTGGATAATTCAGGTGCCTCCCAGTTCCACCAAATAAAAAACTTTATTTATACATTTTTCTGACAACCTCGGCAAAATTATAATCCTGATGACCCTGAGTAAAGAAAAAACATATATTGCTAAAACAAAAAAAATAAACTATAAAATAATAAAATTATAATAAAAAATAATAATAAAATAATAATAAAATAAACAATTAAATTATATAGATAAATAAATAGATAGATAGATAGATTAGTCGGTTTTGTAAATAATGTTTCTGGTATCGTGAGTAACTAACTACAGACGACTTTGTTTACTGTAGAATTATCCCATCAACCATGCAGTAAATAATGGGCAATAATGCAAGACGATTATATATCAAAGATATATCAGTATCACGTAAAATATCAAGATGCGTATAACATTTCTACCGAATTATTATATTATCACGAACGAACTATCTATCCATGTTGACTCTTTAAAACATCTCGTGCACAGTCGACTCTCATGTGCTTCTTATCATAAATTTGAAAGACAATAGGTATGTATGCAAAATCATATAAAATTTCACCATATCATAAATTTGAAAGACAATAGGTATGTATGCATGATTATATAAAATTTCACCATATCATAAATTTGAAAGACAATAGGTATGTATGCATGATTATATAAAATTTCACCATATCATAAATTTGAAAGACAATAGGTATGTATGCATGATTATATAAAATTTCACCATATCATAAGCATCGTTAAATCACAAACAACAACTTTCCCTCATTAACAATATCCTACTTTCTTAACTTATACATTTCTCTTTTCCTGGTGGTTATCTAAGTCACAATATATGGTTATGTTTTTTTTTTAACTTTTACACTTCAACATTGCAGTATCCTATTTTTCTAACTCTTATTTACTCTTCATATAGAACAACTTTACCTCTTACATCTCCTACACCTCCTCCTCTTCTTCCCCTTCCTCCTCCTCCTCCTCCTCTTCCTCTTCCTCTTCCTCCTCCTCCTCCTCCTCCTCCTCCTCCTCCTCTTCTTCCTCCTCCTCGTTTGTATATCCTCCAACAAGGAAAACACCGTATGTTATTATTATTCCAACTGTAACACCTCCCTTTGTTTTTCCCTTCCCTTCCCAATGGTTTCCGAGCAGTAAACCCGAGTATAAATAAATTGAGGCCGCCATCCATCTCTGCCCTGCTACATCCATCCCACCCACCAATGGAGTGAGACCCAGACACACACACACGCCAGTAAGAAAACAAAAATGAAATAATATATAAGATAAACAAATGAAAAGAAAATTGAAATAAAAAGTATAGGAAAAATTCACTTCTGCATTTCTCTCTCCTGGGTTGGTTAGTTGCTTCTTGTATTTTAATGTGGTGAAAAGTTTAGAATGTTGCCACACACCATAAAAAATGATGAAACTTTTATTACTACACTTCTCTCTCGGGGTTATAGTTGTCTCTTGTGCAGATGAAGTCAAATGTTTTCACACACCTAAGAATAACTCAAGCAGATATTATACAACCCTTGTCTTTCACCCACACCCTCCCCTCCCACACATACTCTCTCTCTCTCTCTCTCTCTCTCTCTCTCTCTCTCTCTCTCTCTCTCTCTCTCTCTCTCCCCACACACACACACACACTTTCTTTCCAGATCCGCCCTTCCACACCATCACTTTCATATACACTTTTAGTCAAACGTTCATTCTCCATTCGCCCCGTGTGGCAGAACCATCCCCATGCCATTCCCTCTGATTGCTTCTATCACATCCATTTCCACACCACATCACTCAAGGGCCTGTTCACTTCTTCCTCCTCTCCCATGCAGCCTCTCATCCTCATCTCTCTCCCAGCCTCCTCCTCATCTCTCCCCCAGCCTCCTTCTCATCTCTCCCCCAGCCTCTCCTTCTCATCTCTCTCCCAGCCTCCTTCTCATCTCTCCCCCAGCCTCTCCTTCCCATCTCTCTCCCAGCCTCTCCTCATCTCTCTCCCAGTCTCCTTCTCATCTCCCCCAGCCTCCTTCTCATCTCTCCCCCAGCCTCTCCTCATCATCTCTCTCCCAGCCTCCTCCTCATCTCTCCCCCAGCCTCCTCCTCATCTCTCTCCCAGCCTCCTCCTCATCTCTCCCCCAGTCTCCTTCTCATCTCTCTCCCAGCCTTCTCCTCATCTCTCTCACAAGTTAGCTCCCACCTCGAGTACCTCTTCTTCATTTCTCCATTTTCCTCTCCTTTTATTTTTTTATTTTTTTCACGTCACACTATTTTATTATTCCCTCCCCTTGCACTCCCCCCTCATTTCCTATTCTCACCCTCTCCCTCCTTTTTTGTTTCTGCTTGCTTCCATTTCCTCCCCAGCTTTCCTGAGTCCCCTTTTGCTCCATTTCCCCGCCCCCACATCCTCCTCCTCTTTCCCCTTCATCCTCTCCCTTCCCTTCTCACTCTACCAACCCCTCCTCCTATTCCCCCTTCATCCTCTCACTCTTCCTACGACCTACTTCTCTCCTTCCATCTCTTCCTCAGCATCAATGATCATGTACCACCTTTTCTTTATTTCCTCGTCTCTCCCCTAAAGATCTTCCTCTTAACTATCTATTCTAGCCCCTACTCTCCCTCCTCTCATGCTCCTCTTCCTCTCCCCTATATTCTTCTTCCGTTCCTTTCATGTTTTTTAAGGGAAGAAGACCAGTAGTGAGGTGGAGGAGGGGGATATGGGAAGTGGAAACCAATACACAGATAGAATATGTATGTGTACTGTATGGTGAAAGTCGATTATTTTCTCCCTCTCTTTATTACTCTCCCTCCCTCTCTCTCATTTTTTCTCTCTCTCTCTCTCTCTCTCTCTCTCTCTCTCTCTCTCTCTCTCTCTCTCTTTCTCTCTTCTCTCTCTCTCTCTCTCTCTTGTTCCCTGACTCACACGAACCAAAACAAGCCAACAGTATAACTACAATATAAACCTAACTACAGTATATCCTAAACTACAGTATATCCTAAACTACAGTATATCCCTAACTACAGTATATCCCTAACTACAGTATATCCCTAACTACAGTATAACCCAAACAGATCAACGACCTACATTTAATAACCAGTGTTGTTATGAAAGCAGTCCGAATCACATCCGAACCAAAACACCGTCCAATTACGTACGTACATTGGTAGTGACGACGCAAAAAAAAAAAAAAAAAAAAAAAAAAAAAAAAACTAATCCATAATCTCGGATAATTTGGAAACAAGACTCGGTGAATTATTGGGAATCCTAATTAAGTCCCTTTCCCATCAGAGTGAACTTATAATTATCTATACCTGGTTATTATCAGGGTTGTATTTCGGCAAGGATATCTTAAAGTTGTATTGGAGGGAGGTATTAATTTCTCCAGTTAAGATTATTATTTATTATGTTCAGGACACAAAAAACTCTCTCTCTCTCTCTCTCTCTCTCTCTCTCTCTCTCTCTCTCTCTCTCTCTCTCTCACTTTCACTCTCTCTCTCTCTCTCTCTCTCTCTCTCTCTGACTCCTAACTTTATTTCCAGTACGGCTCAGGCCGGAGGGATTGGAGGGTGGGGAGAGAGCCTTCTACTTTGCTATCCTTACCTACGACTATCACTGGGGAGATATTCATTCTCTACCAGTAACCTTCTAATCAGATCACCCCGTGTGGACCGTAAGGTCTGTTGTGGTCTGTGATTCTATGTAACTCTATGTAACTCTCTCTCTCTCTCTCTCTCTATCTTTCTATTTTTTTTTCTCTCTCTCTCAGTACAGGGGTAGAGGCTGAGGGGTATGTATATTCTTGCCTACGGCCCCTACTTAGTCAACAACACCACCCACAATAATTAAAAAAAAAATACCAGAAAAATAATATCAAAACAAAAAACACCCCCAAACACAAACGATCAAAAGTTACTAAAAACAAAACACACACACACACACACACACACGTCCCTTTGCATACATACATACATACATACATACAAACATACATATCAACACAATAACAAGTTACAGGAATAATGAACAATTTGCACATGGCACGGGGAAAAACAGGGTGCTCGTTAAAATGATGATTCACAGTGCACGACAAACGCATAACAAAGCTCCTCGCCAAAATAAATACATAAATAAATAAATAAATAAATAAATAAATAAATAAATATATATAAACTTACCGTACAGTCGCGTTCATTCGTTCGTTATTATTTTTCCCTATATACATTTTTTGGTGACATCTGGCGAAATGTACCAAAAAAAAATTATTTACCTGGTACAGTTGCCTCCAAAAATTTCGAGACACTACCTGCTTGCCTTAAGCAGGTAGTGTCTCGAAAATTTTAGAGGCAACTGTACACTATGAATAAAAACCTATATAGAGAAAAGAAATTAAGTAAATTCTGTTTCTTTAATTGATACCCTCAACTAGAAGAAAAATAAAACACACCAATTATCAATATTGACACCCATAGGAGAGCTAAGCAAAAGAGGTGTTCAATCCATACAGTTGTCAAAACATAGTAAATTAATACATACATACAACATTTAAAGGGACAATTCTCAACACCAAAATCCAGAAAAGGAAAAAAAAAAAAAAAAAAAAAAAAAAAAAAAAAAAGAGAGATGGTCCATACATTTGCCCCCACGACAAAAAAAAAAAATATCTACCCACAACCCACACCATAATAATTAAAGGAGTACTCACCTAACATGGCAGATGCGATGAGGAAGATGAAGATGAAGCAGGAAGGGGCTAGACAGGTAAAGGTGGTCATTGTAGTGGTAGTAGTGGTAGTAGTAGTGGTAGTAGTGGTGGTGATCATCTAGGTAAAGGTTGGGTCATAGCTCGAACCTTGGGATGTATAGTAGACGCACGCACAAACAAACGGTGACGCACACACGACGCTCACGAACGCACACACACACAGAGGGAGAGGGAGAGAGGGAGAGAGATAGAGAGAGGGGTTGGGGGGATGGGGGGAGGGGAGGGTTCTACACCAGGACAACTCCTCAGCACATCATCTTAAAAACACACCACTTCTACACCCCATTTAAGTATAAGAAGGACACATACACATTCCTTCCCACCTTACTTCCTTCCTTCTTTCTTTTTTCCACTTACAAGTCCTTGAAATATTCTTAAGATTCGTATCAATATCACTATTTTTTATTACTATATATATTTTTTTTTTCTTTGTTTGCGTCGTGTGGGAATAATTTGTAGGCCAATGAATACCGAGTGATTTTTTTTCTTTGTTTTCTCTTATTTCTCCTGTTTTCTTTTTTTGTTTTTTGTTTTTCAGAATAGGGTTGGTGGTTTCAACTCAACAGTAACCCGAGACACACACGAGTTTCAAACACTTGGGATCAGAGTTTAGGAACAGTTCTGAGTCACACTGCTTTGGAACAACAACGGACACACACTACAAGATCAATTTTTCTGTAATAATAAATAAAAAATCACACGTAAGACAAACTGAAAATAGTTATAGCAAATTATAGCATAATTTCTCAATCCGTATGTAAATTTCTTGGTTAACCACTAAAGTCACGGTAGGATTAATTTTTTGGTGCCCTATTTAATCCAGGCGAATTATATTATCAATGTCCATATTACCCTTCCAAGTAATATGCAGAAAAGTACAGAACTGTTAAAAATGTTTGTGCAATTTGTATTGGATTGGATTACAGTCACCCCAAAATGTAAAGAATTTAAATGATGAGGTCGCCGGTAAATTTTCGACTTGTAAAATATATGAAGTATGGTTACAAAAAGAAATCTGCTGGTTTATATTATAATCAATGAAACGGAGGTTACTAAAAAGAAGACAGTTTTGGGCCTAATGGTGTGTGTGTGTGTGTGTATGTGTGTGTGTGTGTGTGTGTGTGTGTGTGTGTAGTTGATGTTACCCCTGCCGTCAACAACAATACAATCAATTTGCAGGAAATTAGTAGTGAGAAGATAGATAGATAGATAGATAGATAGATAGAGAGAGAGAGAGAGAGAGAGAGAGAGAGAGAGAGAGAGAGAGAGAGAGAGAGAGAGAGAGACGAAGAGAGAGAGGAGAGAGAGAGAGAATTGCCCATCAGGACTCGACCCTTTCTATGTACTAAAACCACCAGTAAGGAAGGAATCCCAGACCACACCACATCACCACCAGGAACCACGACTCAGAGCCAACCAATCTGTAAAGAGAGAAAAGAGAAACATTAATAACAGAACATCCGTAAAAAAAAAAAAATAAAAAAAAAATAAATACAGGTAATTATGTTGGCGTTGTTAGAATAGAAGCAATATACTTATACGTAATTTATTCCTCTTTGTGTCATAGTTTGGAGAAAAATATCTCACTGCATTATGTCAAGTATTCCAAAGACACCGTAAAATGAGAGAGGAGAGAGAGAGAGAGAGAGAGAGAGAGAGAGAGAGAGAGAGAGAGAGAGAGAGAGAGAGAGAGAGAGAGAGAAGAGAGAGAGAGAGAGAAGGAGAGAAGAGAGAGAGAGAGAGAGAGAGACAGACAGACAGACAAATATATAAGCATCTGGTATTTATTTACACTCGTATTCCAAAGACACCGTAAAATGAAGAGAGAGGGCAAAAATATAAAAAACATCTGGTATTTTATTTAGACTGGTGTTAATTTTGAGCACAGCGGGGTTCCTGATCACTTGAGCCGACTGGGGAACAGCACTGACTCGCTAACGAACGCGAAATTCAATTCATTTATATCAAGTCTATAATACACGTCAAACATTTTCCTTCATTTATATCAAGTCTATAATACACGTCAAACATTTTCCTTCATTTATATCAAGTCTATAATACACGTCAAATATTTTCCTTTAAATTGGACCAAGTAAATAGACTGACTGACTGATATATATATAATTTTTTTGTGCAGAGAGAGAGAGAGAGAGAGAGAGAGAGAGAGAGAGAGAGAATGGAGGTTGATAGAAGATAGTTGAATATTATTGCTTGATAGAAAAAAAATTGACATACAGTAATCCAGCTTCGCCTTGAATAAAATAGCCCAGTGGCCCAAAGCTAAATATTTTTCTTCTTCGTTTTTTTTTTTTTTTTTTTCACGGAAGATTAAAGTTGTTTAGAATTAGCCAGATTTTAAAAACATTTTCAAGTGCCAGAAAAAAAGTTTGTAAAGGTTAAACATTTTTCTCCACTTTCTGATGCAGAGAGGATCAAAAAGATTACGTACGCTTGATAAAAACAAACAAAAAAAACAAGAAAAAATAAAACGAAAGGAAGAAATGGAGTATAAGCCCAGCCATATCCGATAATTTCCTAAAAGGTCACACACACACACACACACACACACACACAGCTGATGTCGATGTTGTTGTTTCTCCGGTAAAGAAGGTCAGTGTAAATAAGTGTGTTTTTGTTATTGTTATGATTATATTTTTTGTTGTTATGATTTTTTTTTTTTCCATTGAGGTATATAAGGTAATAAATATGTTTCACTTTAGGTTTCACTTTTCAACTTATATTTCTACCAACTACTTACATACAGTAGTTACGTGCCTACCAACTGTACTTATCTACCTACCTACTTACCTATCTACCTATCTACTTACATAGTTTCGTGTCTACCAACAGTACTTATCTACTACCTGCCTACTTACCTATATTTAAAGACACTTATAGTTACTTACTACTTACTGTATTTAACTACCTACCCATCTATCTACCTTTCTACTTTACCTATCTACCTATCAACTTACATAGTTACGTGCCTACTTACTGGAATTACCTACCTACCTATCCACCTATCTACCTACTTGTAAACTTGTCTTTATGTGTCTGTTTATGTTTATAATTTGGCGCGCACGGGGGGTGTTACTGATGCTCAACTTGGGGCAATTGTAGTTAGAATGATACGCATCTCTCTCTCTCTCTCTCTCTCTCGTCTCTCTCTCTCTCTCTCTCTCTCTCTCTCTCTCTCTCTAGTTAGCTATCTATTTACCTACATAGTTATCTATCTACCGGTTTACCTCTCGAAACATCTCTACCTCTATTTTAATATTTATCTGTCTGTCTATATATTTATCTATCAATCCATCTATCTATCTATCCATCAAGCTACCTGTCTATCTGTCCATTCATTCATTTAAACATCAATCCATCAATTTATCTATCATTCATCCATCTATCCACCAAATTATCTATTATTCATCCATCTATCCATCAAATTATCTATCATTCATCCATCATATCCATCAAATTATCTATCATTCATCCATCTATCCATCAAAACTATCTATCATTCATCCATCTATCCATCAAATTATCTATCATTCATCCATCTATCCATCAAATTATCTATCATTCATCCATCTATCCATCAAACTATCTATCATTCATCCATATATCCATCGAATTATCTATCATTCATCCATATATCCATCGAATTATCTAGCATTCATCCACCTATCCATCAAATTATCTAGCATTCATCCACCTATCCATCAAATTATCTAGCATCCATCCATCCATCCATCAAATTATCTATCATTCATCCATCTATCCATCAAATTATCTATCATTCATCCATATATCCATCGAATTATCTATCATTTATCCATCTATCCATCAAATTATCTAGCATTCATCCACCTATCCATCGAATTATCTAGCATCCATCCATCTGTCTACCTACCAGTGCCTCATCCTTCCCTCCCCCCTTCCCACATCCAGCCACACCCACCTCTGCCACCTCACCCCATTGCTACCACACTACTCTACCCATTAATAAAGCGGTAATGGGGGAGGCCTGATGCCCTAGCCTGTGTTTGTCTCGTGGGACCCCGAACCTATCAATGGGGAGGGAGGGAGAGTGAGGGAGGGAGGGAGGGAGTGTGAGGGAGGAAGAGAGGGAGGGAGGGAGGGGAGGACTACAAAGGAAAGGTAAGGTAAGGTAAGGGAGGGAGTGAGGGAGATTGCTACTATACTACTGAGGTTGGGAGAGGAGGGAGGAGGGAGTGGGAGAGAGGGAGACATTGGTGAGGTGTGGGAAAGGGGGAAGGAGGTTGGGAGATGAGAGGGAGAGTGGTGATGGAAGGAGGGGAGAGATAGAGTGGTGATGGGAGGAGGGAGAGGGAGGTAGAGTGGAGATGGAAGGAGGGAGAGGGAGAGGGGAGAGTGGTGATGGAGGGAGGGAGAGGGAGAGTGGTGATGGAAGGAGGGAAGAGATAGGATTAGCAGTAAAGAGAAGTGAGGCTGGTTGGTTTGGGGGAATGAACTCGAGAAATGAGCTGCCAGATACGAAGAAAAATATATAATCCTGACATGAGGAGTAAAGAAGAGAATTGTGTGTGTCTGTCTACCTATTAGTTTATATAGGCATACGTATACAAACACACCTGCAAAAATATTTCAAACTTCTCATAATTTTCTCATAATGTAAAGTGTAATATTGACTAAAACTAATCAAACCCTTCTACAAAATACCATCATCATCAAAATATAGAAGGAAACACAAGTTTATAAGCAGAGAAAATTTTGACAATCTTGGTAGTACAGAAATTCGTTTATACAACCTCACTTTCATTACCACACACACACACACACACATTCACCTTCCATATCATATCATACACCCTCGTCGTCCCTCCCATGGCATGTGTGTGTGTGTGTGTGTGTGTGTGTGTGTGTGTGTGTGTGTGTATGTGTGTGTGTGTGTGTGTGTGTGTGTGTGTGTGTGTGTGTGTGTGTGTGTGTGTGTGTGTGAGGGCCCGTTCATACCCACACCCACTTTCATTACCTCTCCACCTTTACTTTCGATATCATATACACCTGGACCCCTGGCATGTGTGTGTGTGTGTGTGTGTGTGTGTGTGTGTGTGTGTGTGTGTGTGTGTGTGTGTGTGTGTGTGTGTGTGTGTGTATATATATATGTGTGTGTGTGTGTGTGTGTGTGTGTGTGTCAGGGCCCAGGAAGGAGAAGGAAGGTGTTGGTAATAGAATGACGCTGGCATCACTGGGAACGAGGGATTTGGGAAGGGATAATATGATTCCATTCTACCCCTTATGTTTGGTCGTGAGAACTGGTGCAGGTGAGGGGAGTGGTGAACCTTGTGTGTGTGTGTGTGTGTGTGTGTGAAGCGAGACTGCCACACACGCTAGCCTCTCTCTCTCTCTCTGTTCCTGTCTCTGTCGCTCTCTGTCTGTCTTTCTGTCTCTGTCTCTGTCTCTCTCTCTCCCTCTCTCTCTCTCCTTTACGTATCACATTGCCTGGCATAGTTTGGAGGACTCAACAGCATCCAGTCCCCTTAATTAACGAACAACTCCAAAGTCAAGAGAAAGGTAAAAAAAAAAAAAAAAACATATTAATTTTTTCTAAGTAGACTCCCAAGCCAACATTCTTCCACACTCCCTGATTCCAATTTGTATGTATTGTATTATCTACATTAATGACATTCACATCTGGTCTCCTGCGTCACCACCCACTTTCTCCCCATCAGCTCCAGTTTCATTAACACTAACTTACAGCGAAAATTAGTTTGTGTCTGTGTACCTATTCATGTGAGCCTGTGTGTGTGTGTGTGTGTGTGTGTGTGTGTGTGTGTGTGTGTATACCTGTTCATGTGCGTCTGTGTGTGCGAGTGTGTGTTTGTGTGACTGAGTTAAGCGAGGGAAAGTGAGTGAATGTGTGGTGTGCATGCGTATGTGTATATATATAAATATACATATATATGCATGTCAGTACACTTGTATGTTTGCGTGTATTTGAGACTCAGCTGGATGACGTGAATAGTGTATGCATTGTGGCTAGACAAAAAAGCATAGTTTGTGTGTGTTGAAATACTGAATCAACCAGGGATGGCCTTTCATGATTGTGTACCTAAATGTTCCCGCTCATGGGCTTTTGTGAAATACAGCTGTAACCGTTCAAAAAAAAAAAAAAGAGAAAAAAAGTGATTAATTAATTGATCAAACTAATATCAAACAGCGAGCATCAGAGGGAATTAACTTTATACACAACCGCATAACTTTGGGAAGCATACATACATACATACATACATACATACAGTGTTGTTGCAGGCCGCTGTTGATATTTTAGGAAAAGGTACACAAACCCAGTATTTTATCCTCAAAGACTCAGGGTGCAGTGAAAACATACAGAGTCAAGCAGCGAGGGTTGATATTTACGGTCACTTGTTCGACCAATATAATATGCAACGTATAATAATAATAATAATAATAATAATAATAATAATAATAATAATAATAAAAATATATATATACATGTACAGTACTGTGGATCAAACAACTATCTGAAAAAAAAGTTTGGCTATATAATATTCCTATACGAACACAGTAGCTGGTGTTGTTGTTGTTGTTGTTGTTGTTGAAGTTGTTGGTATTGTTCAGGTCGCTGTACACTAGCCTATATAAGCAGTCAGTGGTCAGGGGTGACGGTATGTTTCACGGAAGAATTTTTGATCGAGTGTACAGTTGACCAAGTTAAAAGTACAACAATAATGTGTGTATATATATATATATGGCAACATCTGACAGTTGTTCTTGGTTCGTATCTTTATGAATGAATGAGTCAGAAGGAACCCAAATCCAAAATGTAAAGTGGAAAAAAAGTGAGTGGCTGAGCCTTGTCGTCATAATTATAAACACACACATTAATGTTAAACTTTAAATTAGCTCAACTCTACATTCCTCTTGTTTATATATTGCAGACAGACAGACGGAGAGACAGAATTGATGGACACAGAAGCTTAAAAAAAATCACATATACAGTATACCCTCCCCGTTGATTAATTTGTCGAGAAGCAGAGGGACAGATTGACGAATGCAGAGCGGCCCTATAGTAGGCATTGAGGTACAAAAACACGAAAGAGAAAAAAAAGTCTATGTGT
>JAWZYT010006895.1:15000-21573 GCA_034508575.1 Petrolisthes manimaculis | reverse complement strand
ACGACCCCCTTTAAAGTTGACAACAAGCCTTAAACATAAATTTCCTTGAACCAACTAAAGGAAGGAAGGAATGACTGCACCTCGTAGTAGCAAAGAAGGGAATTATTATCATCACCTGAAGCATGTTAGGAGAGTTAATGAGACTGAACCACAGCACATGAAAAGGAGACAAGAGTAATAGAAAGCAGATGACAGAGAGAGAGAGAGAGAGAGAGAGTGTAGAGTTGAAGTAAGAGTGTGTGTGTGTGTGTGTGTGTGAAGGTTAATATATATTCGTCTAACCTTTTCTTTGCCATTGAATATTCTGTGTGGTTGTATGTTTGTGTAAATAAATAAAGAAAGAAAAGAGAGAGAAAAAATTGTTGTGATGTGAGATAGAGAGAGTGTGATGTGTGTGTAATAGAGAGAGAGAGAGAGAGAGAGAGAGAGAGAGAGAGAGAGAGAGAGAGAGAGAGAGAGAGAGAGAGAGAGAAAGTGTGTTTGTGTATGTGAAAGAGAGAGAGAGAGTGTGTGTGTATGTGCGTAGATAACAGAGAGAGAGAGAGAGAAGAGAGAGAGAGAAAAAAAAGTGTGTGTGTGTATGTGTGAGAGAGAGAGAGTGTATATTTGTGTGTAAATAAAAGAAAAAGAGAGAGAGAGAGAGATAGAAAGAGATAGATAGAGAGAGAGAGAGAAAGTGTGTTTGTGTATGTGAAAGAGAGAGAGAGAGTGTGTGTGTGTATGTGCGTGTAGATAAAAGAGAAAGAGAGAGAGAGAGAGAGAGAGTGTTTGTGTATGTGAAAGAGAGAGAGAGAGTGTGTGTGTGTATGTGCGTGTAGATAAAAGAGAAAGAGAGAGAGAGAGAGAGTGTGTTAGTGTATGTGAAAGAGAAAGAGAGAGAGTGTGTGTGTATGTGTGTATGTAAATAAAAGGAGACAGAGAGAGAGAGAGAGAGAGAGAGAGAGAGAGAGAGAGAGAGAGAGTGCTACTATATTTTTCATACCGAATTGGAATACCGACTGTGTAGATGGTAAAACAAAACACACACACACACGCGTTAACTACCATCTTTTAATTTACTACAAGCAGCTACACACTACTTAAAACAATAACACACACACATACACACTCGCTACTTAAAACAATAACATACACACACACTACTTAAAACAATAACACACACACATACACACACACTACTTAAAACAATAACACACACACATACACACTCGCTACTTAAAACAATAACACACACACATACACACACACTACTTAAAACAATAACACACACACATACACACTCGCTACTTAAAACAATAACATACACACATACACACACACTACTTAAAACAATAACACACACACATACACACACACTACTTAAAACAATAACATACACACATACACACACACTACTTAAAACAATAACACACACACATACACACTCACTGCTTAAAACAATAACATACACACATACACACTCACTACTTAAAACAATAACATACACACATACACACACATTACTTAAAACAATAACACACACACATACACACTCGCTACTTAAAACAATAACATACACACACACTACTTAAAACGATAACATACACACATACACACACACAACTTAAAACAATAACATACACACATACACACACACTACTTAAAACAATAACACACACACATACACACTCACTACTTAAAACAATAACACACACACATACACACACACTACTTAAAACAATAACACACACACACTACTTAAAACAATAACACACACACACTACTTAAAACAATAACATACACACACACTACTTAAAACAATAACATACACACATACACACACACTACTTAAAACAATAACACACACACATACACACTCACTACTTAAAACAATAACACACACACTACTTAAAACAATAACATACACACATACACACACACTACTTAAAACAATAACACACACACATACACACACACTACTTAAAACAATAACATACACACATACACACACACTACTTAAAACAATAACACACACACATACACACTCACTACTTAAAACAATAACACACACACTACTTAAAACAATAACATACACACATACACACACACTACTTAAAACAATAACATACACACATACACACACACTACTTAAAACAATAACACACACACACACACACACTACTTAAAACAATAACATACACACATACACACACACTACTCAAAACAATAACACACACACATACACACTCACTACTTAATACAATAACACACACACATACACACACACTACTTAAAACAATAACATACACACACACTACTTAAAACAATAACACACACACATACACACACACTACTTAAAACAATAACACACACACATACACACACACTACTTAAAACAATAACACACACACATACACACACACTACTTAAAACAATAACACACACACATACACACACACTACTTAAAACAATAACACACACACATACACACACACTACTTAAAACAATAACAAACACACACACACACTACTTAAAACAATAACATGCACACATACACACATACTACTTAAAACAAAAACACACACACACATACACACACACTACTTAAAACAATAACACACACACACACACACACACACACACACAAACACTACTTAAAACAATAACATCATAATATGAACGTGAAATTATTAGACAGTAAATTGTTTGAGATACTCATATGTGTATGATTATTATTGACCACAACTGTACAGGATAGGTTAGGTTAGGTTAGGTTAGGTTATAGGTTAGACCTGGTTGGTTTGGGTTGGGTTGGGTTGGGTTGGGTTAGGTTAGGTTAGGTTAGGTTAGGTTAGGTTGGGTTAGGTTATAGGTTAGACCTGGTTGGTTTGGGTTGGGTTGGGTTTGGTTTGGTTAGGTTAGGTTAGGTTAGGTTAGGTTAGGTTAGGTTAGGTTATAGGTTAGACCTGGTTGGTTTGGGTTGGGTTGGGTTTGGTTAGGTTAGGTTAGGTTAGGTTAGGTTGGGTTAGGTTGGTTTAGGTTAGGTTAGGTTAGGTTGGGTTAGGTTAGGTTACACACCCACAAATACACACACATACACACATACACACACACTCTCTCTCTCTTACACACACACACAGAATATTCAATTGTGAAGGAAAGGTTAGAGGAAAATATATTAACCTTTACACACACACACACACACACGTATACACACACTCTCTCTTTCTCTCTCTCTACCACACACATAAAAAAGACATACTGTACATACACAAACACACACACACATACGCAAACACCCCCACACACACACTCTTTCTCTCTCTCTACCACACACAAACACACACACTCTCTCTCTCTTTCTTCCTCTCTTTCTTCCTCTCTGTTTCTCTCTCTACCACACACAAACACACACACACAGTTTTTCTCTCACTCTCCTTCTCTCTCTCTAACACACACACACACACAAGCACGTCCTAAATGGGGGCATCCTTATGGGGGACTTCAACACACATGTTGACTGGGAAACCAGAGAGCCCTCTGTAGAGAACACACCACTCTTGGAGTTTGTAAATGATGAATTCCTCACTCAGTGGGTAAGGGAGCCAACAAGAGGTGATAACATACTCGACTTGGTCCTCACCTCTGAGGATGACATCATTCAAGACCTCTCTGTAAATGAAGAAATAGGTGGAAGCGACCACAAGCTTATAAGATTTTTAGCTAAAGTCCCTAATATGGAGATCGTGACCCCGGTGCATAGAAAATTAGACATGGGGAGAGCGAACTTTGCAGGTCTTCGTGAAGGCGTTGCTGAAATGGAACTAGAGGAGGGAGAGAGTGCTGATGATCTGTGGAGGTCATTCTTGTCTTCCTTCATGGAGCTTCAGTCGTGCTTTATTCCTCTGAAGGGATCAGGTCAGAAGTTCATTCAACCGAAGTGGTTTAATCGGGAAATCCGTAACCTACTAAGGGAGAGGAGAACAGCATACCGTCGAGCGAAGACATCTGGGGACTTTGACGATCATAGAAGACTGAATCGAAATGTGAAGTCCAAAATAAGGGTGGCTAAGCGTGCTGAGGAGGTCCGTGTGGCTAGACTCTGCAAAGAGAACCCCAAGGAGTTTTTCAGTTATGTGAATGGCCGTAAACCAATCCGACGCAGGATTGGTCCCTTGGTGAATGAGGATGGAGTATCGATGCACTCTGATGCAGAAAATGTTAACCTCTTAAATGAGTACTTCTCTTCAGTGTTCTCTGAGGAGAGTGGTCTCATTCCCGAACCTTTGGACTTCTCCAGTGAGAAGTTGGAGTCAATGGTCTTCACCCGAGAAGAAATCGAGAGAAAAATAATCGAATTAAAGGCAAACAAGTCCCTCGCTCCGGATAGGTTCTTACCTAAAGTGTTGAAAGAAGTGCATGGTGAAGTATCACAACACCTGTGCATGGTCTTCAACAGGGTATTCCAGACTGGATGCGTTCCTAGAGACTGGCGTGAGGCAGAGGTGACTCCTATCTTCAAGAAGGGAGATGCTAGCCAACCGTCAAACTACAGACCCATCAGTTTAACCTCGATAGTCTGTAAACTCATGGAAAACATCATGGTGGACAAAATAACGGCACACTTAGAATCAAATTTGCTACTGAGGGGTTCCCAGCATGGGTTCCGGCAGCACCGGTCATGCCTCACAAATCTGGTGGAATTCTTCCATTTTGTTTTCAGTGAGCATGATCAGGATAAAGCAGTCGATGTTGTCTACTTAGTCTTTCAGAAAGCCTTTGATAAGGTACCCCACCGCCGCCTCCTTCGGAAAGTGCGTGCATTGGGCATAGACGGAAATGTGGCAAATTGGATAGAGAACTGGCTAAGTGACAGACGGCAGCGGGTAGTAGTGAATGGACAGGCTTCAGAGTGGGTTCCCATTACTAGCGGTGTTCTCCAAGGTTCTGTTCTGGGACCACTACTGTTTATCATCTATGTTAATGATATGGATGGTGACATGGTTGCCAAGATTTCCAAATTCGCCGATGATACTAAGCTTGGTATGAATGTCGCGAAAGAAGGAAATACTACCCGCTTACAAGAAGATCTTAGGAAGATCGGAGAGTGGTCTGACACGTGGCAAATGCCATTTAACGTGAACAAATGCAAAGTTATGCATATAGGCCACAGAAACCCCCGAACAGAGTATACCCTTAAGGGCAATGCTCTCGTAAGCACTGATACTGAGAAAGACATGGGTGTAACTATCACTAGCGACCTCAAGTTCTCAAAGCAGTGTATTGAGGCAGAGAAGAAAGCCCAAAGGATGTTAGGGTACATAAAGCGACCGTTTGGATACCGGAACAAGGAGATAGTACTTTGTCTGTACAATTCCCTTGTCCGACCGCACCTGGAGTATGCAGTCCAGTTTTGGAGTCCTTCTTACCAAAAGGATATTACGAGATTGGAACGAGTGCAAGCCAGGGTAACCAAACTTATACCCTCTCTTAGACACAAGAGCTATGAAGATCGGTTGGTAGAACTCAACCTGTTCTCTTTGGAAACTCGGAGACTGCGTGGTCAGCTTATCGAAGTGTTTAAAATACTACGAGGCTTTGACAATGTAGACTACAGGGACATTTTCCAACTCAGTGAGGGAACAACCAGGAATCATGGCTACAAACTTGAACTGAAGCGATACAACCGTGATCGGTGTGGTAAATTCTTTACATACAGCATCTGCGGTACTTGGAACGCGCTTCCTGCTGATGTAGTCAACAGCAACTCTGTGGATCAGTTCAAGTCCAGATTAGACAAAGTCTTAAACCACTGTCTAGATGTTTAAGTCGTTGTGTGAGTGTTCCTTGATGGTTTCAGATGACACATTCAAGGATGGTCACATACTTGCACAAATAAACCCACAGGTACCCTCTTTGTATGGATCGTAAGGTCTTCTAGGGTACTTCTTTTCCTTGTAACACCTTGTAAAATCAACACAAAGAACAGAAGTCTAGAAAGAGAGAGAGAGAGAGAGAGAGAGAGAGAGAGAGAGAGAGAGAGAGAGAGGAAGAGTGGGTGTCAGAGAGAGAGTGTGTGTGTGTGTGTGTGTAAGGAAGTGTGTGTCAGAGAGAGAAAGAGAGAGAGAGAGAGAGCATGTGTGTGTGTGTTGTGTGTGTGAAACAAATAGACTACCACACACACACGCACACACACACACCACACACACACACACACGGGCCTATCAGCCTTGCAAAGCCTTCATCCGACTGAGTGACATGCCCCCCCCCCCTCTCTCTCTCTCTCTCTCTCTCACACACACAACTAACTAACCAACTCTCCCTCTTCCTCTCACTCTCTCTTTCTCTCTCTCTTACACACACACTCTTCCTCTCACTCTCTTTCTCTCTCTGACACACACACTCTTCCTCTCTCTTTCTCTCTCTCTGTCACACACACTCTTTCTCTCACTCTCTTTTTCTCTCTCTCTCTCTTACACACACACTCTTCCTCTCTCTCTCTTTCTCTCTCTCTGACACACACACTCTTCCTCTCTCTTTCTCTCTCTCTGACACACACACTCTTCTCTCTCTCTCACACACACATGCGCTGAA
>JAWZYT010006895.1:5000-10000 GCA_034508575.1 Petrolisthes manimaculis | reverse complement strand
GACATCAGGTTATGCCAGGATAAAAGGCTATTCCTCCTGGGTTAGAAAAGACTGCTCAACTCTCGGTGGGGGAGTCGCTCTCTGCTTCAAGAATTCTCTCAGGGTTGTGGTACTAGACACACCCATCCCTGCAGATCTGGAAGTAATTATATGGAAAGTATGTGGTGACAAGGACGTCTGCATATTGTGTGTGGGTTATTACAGACCCCCTTCTCAGGGAACAGCTCTCATCGACTACCTCCTGACCAATCTTGATCGCCTCATGACTGTAATTTTGTAATAATTCTCGGAGACCTGAATCAGCGGGGGATACAACACTCTTTTGACTCCCTACTGGCTGTGTTCAACCTGCAGAACTACGTTACCTTCCCAACCCACAGATCTGGTTCATCCATCGATCCTGTGGTAACAGATTTGCCCAGTCATGAGATCCAGTGCTCTTCTATGGGTCCAGTGGGTAGTTCAGATCATGAGGCCATCCTTACAAAGATAACCTTCAAGAGGCCTCGTGACGAGAGTATCACACGAACTCTCTGGCAGTGGGAGAGTGCAGACTGGTGCAAACTACGAAACAGTTTGGAGCAAATAGACTGGGAAAGGGTGCTGCAAGGTGATGTGGACCAGCAGGTGGAGCAGTTTACTGAAACGTTACTGAGTGTACAGAACCGATGGGTGCCCCATAAGCAGCATAGGATTAAGACCACAGATCAGCCTTGGTTTGGTCCCCAATGTTGCACTGCCTCAAATGAAAAATATAGGGCTTGGCGTCGCTACAAGCGCCACCCCACACGACACAACAGGAATCTCCTCCGTGCAGCAACTGCTCGCTTGGTAACTACCCAGGCTTGGGCAAGGGAACAATGGGAGGAATGTTTGAGAAGAAAGTTAAGAGGGGGCAATGTCGGCTCTAAGCAATGGTGGGGCCTTGTGAAAGACGCCCAAGGAGAGGCACAAGAGTCTTCCATCCCTCCTCTTAAACAGGCAGATGGTACTACAGTCCACTCGACAAAAGACAAGGTGGACCTTCTGGCCCAACACTTTGCCTGGAAAATGACTGTGCCAGACCCAACCAGGGCACCCCCGTCCCTCCCTGTGGTGGCTGGGGGGAGGCTGACTTCATTCTATTTGTCTGCGGCGGAGGTTCGAGCCTCCCTTTCTGTGCTGGAGGAGGGTAAGGCAGAGTGCTTTGCAGGTGCTCAACGGAACTGACAAGTCCTCTAACTAAGTTGTTCCGGGCTATTCTGCATCACAACCGGTGGCCAAGGCTTTGGAAGACCAGTCACGTTGTCCCAGTACACAAAAAAGGTAGCAGGTCAGAAGTAACAAATTATCGGCCTGTTTCACTATTGTCTGTGATTTGTAAAGTGTTGGAGGGCATCATCACCCAGCGACTCACCACTCATTTGGAGGAGCAGTACCTCCTCAGCGAGAGACAGTTTTGGTTCAGGAAGCGACGCTCAGCGGCAGACCTCAACCTACTGTTAGTCAACGAATGGAGCAACGCCCTGGATTAAGGAAGACCTACAGCTGTTCTTGCTTTAGACATGGCGGGTGCCTTTGACCGAGTGTGGCATCTCGCACTGGTGGAGAGGCTGCATGCAGCCTGGGTGAGTGGAGGTGCGCTGGAGCTGTTGCGGCATTACCTGCTTGAGCGGCACCTGAAAGTAGTGCACAATGGGCAGCAATCGCCCCCTTGCAACATAGAAGCAGGAGTGCCACAGGGCAGTGTTGCTCTGGAACATTTATGTCAATGACCTGTTAAACCTTGTCCCTAGTGCCAAGGCATATGTGGATGATGTCACGGTGTCAGTGTCCTTTGCCCCAGGTGATGAGACATCTACAATATTCCACCTCAACACTATACTCCACCGCTTAGAAATCTGGGGACGAAGGTGGCAGGTCAGTTTTGCACCTCACAAATCACATCTGATTGTGGTGTCCAGAACTAGGCATGATATACGCTTGTTTTTTGATGGGGCATTTCTGACACCAACGAGGGAACTGAAGATCTTGGGAGTCACCTACGATGATAAGCTGACCTTTAAGCCCCACATCATGCAGCTTGCCAGAACTGCAGCAGGACAACTGGCCTCCCTCCGGAGGATCTCATGGCTCCTTGATAATAGAGGGCGTGAGCTCCTCTATAAAGCCCAGATCCGCTCTACCCTAGAATATTCTTGTCTGGCATGGGGAGGGGCGGCACCCTCTCACATTGCAGTGCTGGATAAAGTTCAGCGGAGGGCAGAGAGGATCATATGGGATGGCCAGCAGAGGCAGCCGGGTGCTCTGCAGTGTCTACAGCATCGCCGGGACGTTGCAGGCCTCACCACCTTCTTTAAGGCACAAGTAAGAAGGACACCTCACTTAAATCAGCTCCGGCAGGCTTTACCAGGACTGTGGCTGCAGAGCCTGGTGCCTTGGCTTTGCATCGTTCACACTCCACTCACCACCAAAGACAATTCACACAAGTGTACACAAGATTATGGAACTGCCTACTTGCCTCAGACAGCTGCCCAAACCATCTTACCAATAATACGGTTGGGTTGCAGAGGTTTAAGGTGCTGGTACATAGGTGGCTGAGCAGTGTCCGTGACAGTGATACGGAAGATTGAGTGGGGTGATGGTATGCTTGCCATAGCCATTGAATATTACAGTATGGTGATAAGTTTGTAAACGGGTGGGTTTTAAGATTGGCGGTACTAACCATGCAGCCTTTAGCCTAAAAATTCCCGGAAAGGAACATACTTACAAAGAATAAAAAGTAATTGTTCAAGTATAAAAAAAAGAGAGAGAGAGAGATTGTGTGTTAGTCTGTTAGTATGAGAGAGAGAGATAGAGATAGAGAGAGAGTGTATGGGTGTGTGTGTGAGAGAGAGGGAGAGAGAATGTGTGTGTATATATACTGTATTTATTTGAGAGAGAGAGAATGTGTGTGTATATATTATGAGAGAGAGAGAGAGAGAGAGAGAGAGAGAGAGAGAGAATGTGTGTGTATATATGAGGCGTCCAGAGTCAGAGGGGCGAACCGACCACTTTCCACGGTATGGAGTTAGCTACGGATCACGAAGGGCCTAACCCTCCTCTCCATGTGTATGCAAGTTACAACACGAAAAGTGATCTTATAGAGGAGTAACAGAAGGTTTAGTTTGGGTTATTTTCTCGTGTCTGGCCGGCCGACCAACTCCGATTTCGTAGAAACAGAGAGGCGAACCTCCTCCCACCCGACCAGCCAATCAGCGCGCGGCATTGTATTTACCTCCCTGCTCGACCAATAACACGCCCCATAGCAACCACGCGGCCACGCCGCATGCCAGTCTCCACGTGTTTTTTGACTAACAATTAAAGGCATTACGAATTAAAATCTGCAAATGGGTATTCTATAACTTTATTTTTATCTTTTTGCAAGCATTTTTGTACATATGTTTTTTTATGTCTATGTTGCATTTTTATTATAACAGAAAATGTGGGTAATTTTATACTCGTTTTTTTACAGATTAAAAATTGATTTAGATGATTTTCTCTGGTCTCAGAAGATTAAACGGGTACAAATTTAGTATATTAGATGTAGTATTGAATAATAAGGCGTTTACATACAAAAATACGATAAAATTAAAATTGCAAAACTTTGACCGCGTTTTTCTCCCACTTTAGGTTTTGGTCGGTTCGCCCCTCTCTCTCTCTCTCTCTCATATTATGAGAGAGAGAGAGAGAGAGAGAGAGAGAGAGCGAGAGCTTGTGTCGTTAACTAATCGACTCACTGCAGCCTAAAGCTAGCTCTCTCTCTCTTTCTCACACACACATACACACACCCATGCACTCTCTCTCTCTCTCATATATACACACACATTATCTCTCTCTCTCTCTATCTCTCTATCTATCTCTCTCTCTCTGTAATAATAATAATAATAATAATAATTTTATGGATACATACAGATGAGTGAACACACATAAACACATACATTCTAGCACATACGCACATAATATTCATTCACACACACACATTCTCTTTCTTTCTCTCTCTCTCTCTCTCTCTCTCTCTCACACATAGATACACACACATTCTCTCTCTCTCTCTCATGCACTTAAATCTCACGCCTCCAATCCCTCTGTGTGTGTGTATGTGTGTGTGATCTCTTTCACACAAACATTTCCTTTGGTTGTCACACAAGCTCTTTCTTTTTCTTTCTCACATTCTCTGAAACAACAGTCCAAAACGAAAACACCGAGGTATTAAATAATATCAGCATAACAGAAAATGACGTAATCAAATGTATTGATGAATCAAATGTATAAAGTCACCTGGGCCTGACACGATCTCCCCTCGCGTAATAAAGGAAGCAAAAAGCGAAACAGTAAAACCTCTGACTCTGCTATTTAATTATTCTTTACACACTGGAACAATATTCTGACGAATGGAAGCTCGCTAACGTAACACCAATATTTTAAAAAGCAGCAAATCTTTACCTAGTAACTATCGCCCTATCAGCCTAACCTCAGTATTATGCAAAATGTTAGAGACAATCATACTAGATAAACTTACAAATCACTTAGAGGAAAACAACTTACTCAGAGACACTCAACACGGTTTTCGTAACAAACGCTCTTGCCTAACGAACCTATTAGACTTTTTAAACGACATTTTTAACGAATATGATAAGAGTAAAGCAGTAGACATAATTTATCTAGATTTCCAAAAAGCCTTTGACAAAGTTCCCCATAAACATTTAATAACTAAATTAAAATCTCACAGAATCCAAGGCGACACCATAAGATAGATAGAGAACTGGCTAAGAAACTGTAAACAACGTGTGGTAATAAATGGAAAATCATCTAATTGGACTGGCGTTACGAGTGGGGTGCCACAAGGGTCAGTTTTATGGCCAATCCTATTCCAGTTTACATAAACGATATAGATGAAGGTCTCTCATGCATAATATCGAAGTTTGCCGATGATACTAAAATTGCAAATACAGTACTCACTAATGCACAAACTAAAGAAA
>JAWZYT010006895.1:0-2500 GCA_034508575.1 Petrolisthes manimaculis | reverse complement strand
ATAATAATAATAATAATTATTATTATTATTATTATTATTATAACAATAAATATCTTCAATAGAATAATACCATAATAATAATAATCATAATAATAATAATAATAACAACAACATCAACATCTCCTTTCCACACATTAGGTAACAACAAACTCATCATTAAGAAAATACCTCCAAACGGCGCTAAGGAGAAACTATTATCAGTGGGTCGGGAGAAGGTCACTCGAGATAGGCGCATTACAGTAGAAGGTGCTCGTATGACCATATCTCACGCCAGACCACGCGACGCTGGGGAGTACCTCTGTGAATTCGACTTGGAACCACCAGTACAGTTGAAACATAGGCTGGACGTTCAGTTTGCCCCCACGATCAAAGCCCTGGTACCCCCCCGAGCAGAGAGTGATTAAAGGTACAACTGTTAGTCTGCAATGTAAGTCTCACGGCAACCCTGAGCCCATTATTAGGTGGTCGAGACAAGAAGGTCCACTGCCTTCTGGATTGACGAGTGAAGAGGTGAGTTGGTTTCTGTGTGTGTGGAGAGAGAGAGAGAGAGAGAGAGAGAGAGAGAGAGAGAGAGAGAGAGAGAGAGAGAGAGAGAAGTGTGTAGGTGTGTGCTGTGTGTGTAGAGAGAGTGTGTCTGTCTGTCTACTCAATATAAACTCATTTCTCTCTCTCCCTCTCTCTCTCTACTTTGCTATCCTTATCTACGACTATCACTGGGGAGAAATTCATTCTCCACCAGTAACCTTCTAATCAGATCACCCCGTGTGGACCGTAAGGTCTGTTGTGGTCTGTGATTCTATGTAACTCTCTCTCTCTCTCTCGTTCTGTGTGTGTGTGTGTGTGTACTCAATTAAACCTCATATGTATCATTATCTCTCTCTCTCTCCCCCACCCTCTCTCTCTCTCTCTCTCTACTACTCAATAAAACCTCATAATTATGTATCATTATCTCTCTCCCACACACACTCTCTTTCTCTCACCCTCTCTCTCTACTCAATAAAACCTCATATGTATCATTATCTCTCTCTCTCACACACACACTCTCTCTCTCACCATCTCTCTCACACACTCACTCTCTCTCTCACCCTCTCTCTCACACTCTCTCTACTCAATAAAACCTCATACGTATCATTATCTCTCTTACACACACACTCTCTCTCTCTCACCCTCTCTCTCTCTACTCAATAAATCTCATATGTATCATTATCTTTCTCTCCCCCACCCTCTCTCTTTCTCTCACCCTCTCTCTCTCTCTCTCTACTCAATAAAACCTCATATGTATCATTATCTCTCTCTCCCCACCCTCTCTCTTTCTCACCCTCTCGATCTCTCTCTCAACTACAGGCCACACGCTAACATTACAAAGCACAGACCGTCACGTGGAAGGAACTTATCTCTGCACAGCTGACAACGGGATAGGAGAGTCTGCCTCAGCTACCATGACCATAACAGTCGAATATCCACCTGAGATTACGACGGAAAAGGTGAGTTTGTTTGGGTGAATCTGGGTTAGGTTGGTGTGGTTATGGTTTGGTTGGGGTTGAGTTAGGGTAGATTAGGTTGGGTTGGGTTAGGTTAAGTTAGATTAGTTAGGGTTAGGTTAGGGTTGGGTTGGGTTGGGTTGGGTTGGGTGTGGTTGGTGTGGTTTAGTTTGGTTATGGTTTGGTTGGGGTTGAGTTAGGTTAGATTAGGTTGGGTTAGGTTAGATTAGGGTTGGGTTGGGTTGGTGTGGTTTAGTTTAGTTATGGTTTGGTTGGTGTGGTTTGGGTGGGTTGGTGTGGTTTAGGTTTAGGTTAGGATACGTTAGGTAAGTTTGGTTGGGTTACTTTGATTTAGTTACGTTAGGTTGGGTTGGGTTTGACTGAATTAGGTTGGGTTGGGTATGGTTTGATTAAGAAATAACCCATGATGTAATGACCTACATGTATTAAGAAATGTATTTGTCAGAAAATAATTAATGGTAATGATTTTGGACAAATGCTTCAATAATACCATAATTTCGTCTCTTCTGTTTTACAGGGTGGGATATTCGTCCTTATTTACTTACAGTATGGGCAGTAGTAAATATTGCTTCCCCTCTCTCTTCTCTTTATCCCCCAAGGCTGTGGTTCATTCTCATTTACAACTAAGCAGCTGTAATATCTCTCTCTCTCTTCTCCCCAAGGGCGTGGTTAGGTTAGGTTGGGTTAGGTGAGGTTCTTATTTACAATTAAGCATCTGTAATGTTGTTATCTCTCTCTCTCTCTTCCCCCCAAGACTGTGGTTCGTTCTCATTTACAACTAAGCAGCTGTAATGTTATTCTATCTCTCTTATCCCCAAGGCCGTGGTTCGTTCAGGTGAAGGGGACGAGGTGGAGTTGGTGTGTTCCCATTAACAACTAAGCAGCTGTAATGTTGGTCTCTCTCTCTTCCCCTCAAGGCCGTGGTTCGTTCAGGTGAAGGGGACGAGGTGGAGTTGGTGTGTTTGGTTCACGGCAGACCTTCGCCGGATGTGATCTGG
>JAWZYT010006894.1:27500-44332 GCA_034508575.1 Petrolisthes manimaculis | reverse complement strand
ATTAGCTACACTGATGTTGTAATTCAATTTTAATGGAGAGATGACAGTAGTTCTCATATGGTAAATTACGTATGTTGTTGGAATAAAAATGGGTTCAGAATACAACTTTTTTTTTTTTATTATTATTATTAAGTACATGAGATTGGACGCGAATTTATGCTGCCGACTTACATGGAGCTTGGGTTAAAAAAAAAATCATACGAGAGGAAAGAGGAAATATTTAATGCATACTTGATTATTTGAGGAGGAAAAAACGTGCAGAAGAAGAAACAGTTCAGAGAGAAAAGTGGGAACGATTGGAGGAGGTAAATGTAAGAAATGAATGGGGAGATAATCGAAGGAGGAAAAGAAAAGAGAATAACAGACAGATGAAGAGATGAAAGGAAACAAGGCAGGAAGAAAAAAAAAAAAGTGGATGAATGCCTGGAGGAAATGGAAAGAAAAATGGGTCGTAGTCCTTGGTGTGTGGTTTGAGAGAGAGAGAGCACACACACATACAGAGAGAGAGAGAGCACACACACACACACACACAGAGAGAGAGAGAGAGAGAGAGAGAAGGTCAGGCACGGGAGAGAGTGAAATATGGACCAAAGATACATACATACTTACACACAGGAAGGTCAGGTAGGGAAGGCTAAGGCCGACGATGGTGGTGAAACTCAGTCAAATTAAGGCTACACACACACACACAGAGAGAGAGAGAGAGAGAGAGAGAGAGAGAGAGAGAGAGAGAGGAGAGAGAGAGAGAGAGAGGAGAGAGAGAGAGAGAGAGAGAGAGAGAGAGGAGAGAGAGAGAGAGAACACACACATACAGAGGGGGGAGTACACAGAATTAACAACAACAACAACAACAACAACAGCCAGAGTCCCGTATATTGTTTGTGGACGACAGTTGTAAGATGTAAGTTACCGGTTTGGGTTAGATTGAAGAGCTACTGATTCCTCCAAACTGGTGCTACCAAACAGAGTCACACAATAACCACGCACACCTCAAGTACCACGGTCGGTCGGTCGGTGTCTGATTGTCTGTTATTGTCCTGAGAGATTAGATAGGCAAGTACAGGAGGGAAACACTGTAACTTTCATTCGGTCCACACATTACCAAGCTAAATAATGATTTGTGAAAATATTATGTACAAAGTTAAGTCATTCATACGAACAAATATCATTCTTTATCTTTTATACTCGGGTCTTATGATTATATATATTTTTAATTTTATGTACCGGTATATATATATATTTTTGTAATTATCTGAATGAATAATATTGAATGTGAATGATCATGGAGTTTTGTGGTCACTTTACAACAATGGCAGAATAAAAGAGAGACGACCAAACAGAAATCTTAAGGATCAGGAATAAACAGTGGAAAATAATATAAACACTGGATGGTTATAAAGGCAAGGAAAAAAGGTGAAGAATGGACTGGAGGAGAAAGTGGTGGTCAAACAGTGAACAACATTAAATATAGTACATACAAGGAGGGAGAGAAGTGAAGGGGAGGGAAGGGAAGGGAAGGGAAGGGAAGGAAAGGGAAGGGAAGGGAAGGGAGAGAAGGGAAGGGAAGGGAAGGGAGAGAAGTGAATGGAATGGAGGGGATGTGGAGGGGAGGAAGGGAAGGGGAAGGAGAGAAGTGAATGAAATGGAGGAAAAGTGGAGGGGAATGGAGAGAACCCTGGCCTGAAGATACAAGTCATGGAAGGAGGGAGGTAAATAAGGAAAGGCATAGGAAAGGAAGTAAATAAGGGTGGTACGGAAACAAGAGAAACTCAGTGAAGGAAGGAATGAAGGAAAGAATGGTAAGAAGGCAAGAGAAAGAGAGTAAAAGAAGGAATGAAGGAAGGGGTGGTAAGGAAAGCAAGAGAAAGACAGGGAATGAAGGATGGTAGAAAGCCAGAGAAAGACAGGGAAGGATGAAGTAAAGGAAGGAAGGATGGTAAGAAAGCTAGAGAAAGACAGTGAATGAGTGAATGAATAAATGAAGGGCTGAAAATTGTGAATGATTTGTAGCAGAGCGCACAAAATCTGAACAAGTGACCGGAGAACGAAGAGAGACAGGATGGGAAGGTTGGAGGAGAGAGAGAGGGGGAGGGGGGGGGGAGTGAAAGAGGCAGAACAGAGGGGGTGGAAGTGTGGAGGAGAGAGTGAGGTGAGGGGTGGGTTGTAAAGGGAGGAAGATACAGAAAGAAGTGAAGAGGTATGGAAGAGAGAGTGAGAGAGAGAGAGGTGGGGGGTAAGAGGAAGAAGAGAGGAGGTAGAAGAGGTGAAAAAAGAGGGGGTTGGAGAAAACATTGGACCGTGAAGGAGGAAGTCACGGCTGGAGGTGGAGGAGTGGAGGAGGAAGAGGGAAGGCATGAGTGATGGTGGTGAAGGAGGGAGAAGAAGTGGAAATGGTGGGTGGGTGCAGAGGAAGAATTTGTAAGGTGGAAATGAAGAGTTGTTGTTGTGCAGTAGAGTGGCAGGTGTGTGTGTGTGTGTGTGTGTGTGTAGAAGGAAGAACGATACGGTAAGGGCAATACATTCAGTTATCTCTGCTTCATTTTCTTTTTACACATTTTGACAGCTATGGTTATATATTGAGTACTGTATATGTATAAGTATTACCAATGAACAACAACGGGACTCTGTGGCACTGACCAAAGAATGAACCTCCCACGTGTGTAAGATTATGTTCACTTGAAGGTGATTGGTTGTGGTAACACCTGGCCGCAGCCGCCTGTAAAATACACCAACCCACGCAACATCCACATCAGAGTAGGTCATTATTGTCATCCTCAACACCTGCACTTGACAGTTGGATTTTACTGAATATACTCAGTTAAAGTTATTATGGAATATATGTGATATGTTCCGACAGAGAAATGTAGTATTCACGATGTTATGACCGTCTACTGATTTATGTCTGTGTAATATTAACACACACAGTATTCACTAAAACTGACAACCGGCGTATCAACCCTAAAGTCAAGAAATATGTTAATAAAGATGTTGTATGTGAACCTGCCTCGGCACAGCTCTGGTCCAGCCTGGTGGGTGCTTCACGGTCTGTCTCTTGTTCCTGTCACGTCCTCCAGTTACTTCCACATCCTTTAAAACTTTTACATTTTTCATTTGAGAGACTTTTTACAAAGCTGAGTAACAACTTCCACACCAACTCAGGTTAACATGGACGTGAGAGAAACTTTCGCAGTTTACAATATTATTTCTGGACTATTCATCGCTATAGTACCGTACTTCTGATTTCACATAACATAAAGGGGAAACTTATGGTTCATTGAAGTGTCATGATTCCTCCAAAGTATGCCAGGAAACAGGACCAGGAATAGTTTGGAGGAATTAGTTACTCCAGATTTACCAACACAGTATTACCCCCATAATTAACATGACTTGCCTCCAATTAAGGCAGAGCAATAATGTTCACGGCATTTGGCAAGGATTTAATATACAGGTTGGGATCAGCATCTATTGCCAATAACTGTACATTACCTTCTCTCACACCAAACTATACCTACCGTCATTCTTGTCAGTATTAAAAAAAAAAAAAAAAAAACTGCGGTTGTGAGTTATGCATGGAAAATTCTATTTAAAAATATGTACTGTGTTTTTCTTTCAGTTGTGGTTCAGTGAAAATGATAAAATGATTGTATTAAAATCTCAAGGTCAGATTAAGAACAAACTCACAGCTGTTACGGCCCATTATTTCTATGCAGATGCGACACTCTTCAGGAATTCAGTCTTACTTAACTCCTAATTAATGTTATGGTGGTTATTCCTAGGGTTGAATGGGAGTGTTATTTATTAATGTTATGGTGGTTATTCCTAGGGTCTAATTGGAATGTTATTTATTCCCTCCAAACTAAACTACAAAACAGATTCTCAACTTGCAAACTAAGGTAGCCTAGTCTGTTTCCTTGCATATATATTTGTAGAAATCAGGGCAGGTACTTATTATCGCTAAGTGGGTGTCACAAGTCTTATATCGACCATAAACTGACTTCGCACCATCATAAATCAAATCTTTGGCTTATGTCTCGATATAAGTGCTCGTTTTCACTAAGATACCCCGGTTAGGTATTTCTAATAAGTGTGCACATAAGTTACGATCGATTTATGTCACCGTCATATTATATTATATTAGTAAGTACCGTCCCTGTAGCCGCCCACTTCGACCTTATCAGAGTAGATACCGATACCTAGATATCAATTAATAATGTGCTAATTAAATGAAATGCAAAATTGTGTGTGTGTGTGTGTGTGTGAGAGAGAGAGAGAGAGAGAGAGAGAGAGAGAGAGAGAGAGAGAGAGAGAGAGAGAGAGAGAGATCTTCAAACACGTATCCCACCTCATAACACAACCATGTTTTTTTTTCGTAATGGAATGCGTGAGAGGTGGAGCCATGACTATAAAACCAGGAATACCAACAGCAAACCCGAAAAATGACCCATCAGACAGGTGTATGGAAGGACGAGATTGGCTTCGGCTCTTACTCTCCCCAATATTATTAAAAATGGCCCGCGGACGAGAAGTAAAATGACCCATCGATAACGTATTCAGAGGGTCGAGTTTAGTTTATGTTATGCTCTTCCAAATTGTTTACAAAAATGAGGCTTTGGTCGTGGTGGGAATGACAACAACACTCCTAGGAACAGACAACACCAAGGCCCAGTGTAGGTGTGGTGTGTCTGACTGACTGACTGACTAACTGACTGACTGACTGACTGACTCCATGGCTGATTGGCTGGCGCTGCTTTTGCAACTTCGCCGATCAAGGTCTATACCGTAATAACTTGCACATGATTACCTCTTACACAGACACACACAGTACTTATATAAATACAATAGAAATTTATACAAAAGCACAGATATTACACACACACAATACTTAGGAAGATACAAAAAATGAAATATACACGCTCACAGAGACTTACACACACACACACACAGAGAGAGAGAGAGAGAGAGAGAGAGAGAGAGAGAGAGAGAGAGAGAGAGGAGAGAGAGAGAGAGAGAGAGAGAGAGAGAGAGAGAGAGCACTTAAAAATATTATCACCTCGCTGACCAGAGCCAACTAACCATGAATAAACCATTGAACAAACAACAAAGATCTTTATTAGGTTTTCCATCCCTGCTTTGCCTTAATGACACACAACCTATCACGTGTTAGATGCTTGGAAGGTGTTAGATGGCTATTTAGATGGTTTGTTAGTTAGTTAGTTAAATCATTATTTGGTTTGTTTAGGTGAGGTTGGATGGATGGTTAGTTAGTAAAATCTATAGTAGGTTAGGTGGATTGTTGGTTAAGTTAGATTAGGTTGGGTAGATTGATAGTTGGCAAAAATAATTACTTAGTTACGTTAGTTTAGGTTGTGTGTATTGTCAGTTAATTAAAAGATTAGTTGTTATTTGAGAGTTAACTATAGTCTGTTCAAAATTTGTGTTCCACTAGCCTCTATCTATCTAGCTATTTCTATCTGTCTATCTATCGCTATTTCTATATGTCTATATATATATATCTATTTCTATCTATCTATCTATCTAACTATCTATATCTATCTATTTCTATCTATCTATCTATTTCTATCTATCTAAGCATAAGAGGCCAAAAGGAACACAAATTTTGAACAGAGTATAGTTAGTGATTTCAATGTATACACAGTAAGGCCCCCCCAGTACCCTCGAGTTGACGTGTTGTGTTGCAGGAGTGTGGGTGGTGGTGGTGTTGGTGTTGCATCAGAGAGGCTGTGTGTGTGTGTGTGTGTGTGAGGTACTAACACCAAACAGGCTGCCATGATGGTGTTGTTGCCTCATTCATTACCTTGACCTTGTATGTATCACGTCTATACTAACACGTGTTTCTCTCCACTCTGTATTATACTTTTGTTGTCGTATATCATAATACTGTAATGACATCAATTACTACTGTCTGCTACTATTACTGTATTATTATTATTATTATTATTATTATTATTATTATTATTAGTAGTAGTAGTAGTAGTAGTAGTAGTATAGTAGTAGTAGTAGTAGTAGTAGTAGTAGTAGTAGTAATAGTAGTTGTAATAGTAGTAGCAGTAGTATTAGTAGTAGTAGTAATAGTAGTTGTAATAGTAGTAGCAGTAGCAGTAGTAGTACTGTAGTAGTAGTAGTAGTAGTAACAGTAACAGTAACAGTAATAGTAGTAGTAGTAGTAGTAGTAGTAGTAATAGTAGTAACAGTAGTACCTAGTAGTTGTTCCGTTTTTTTTAATTATTATTATAATTTTTATTATTACCGTCATTTACTGTTCTTACACGAGGAGGGATCAGAGTGCACCCAAAGACAGACCAGCTTACACACACAGACAATGACACAAACATAAACAATGACAAGATGAGTGAGTGACAACCCATGAGTGCCTACAGTGACATATAAATATAATCATGACCTTTCCATTCAAGAGAGGGTAATGTTAACTGAAGGGTTTGAACTTTAAGGGAAGATACTCATGTTGGTGAATGAGAACTTGAGAAGATCTGTGGTTCCTCCAAAATATGCCACGAAACAGATCCCCCCTATTAGTACCATTGAGAGGGTCTGTTTCCTGGCATAGTTTGGAGGAATCAGTTGCTCCAGATTTACCAACATTGTACTATAATTATATCCCTTAATTAAAGCTGTAGAGGAAGTCAGTTCAGCCAGTGACGATAAGAATCAAATCGTTAGGGAAAGGATGATGGACAGTGACAGTGGTTGAATAGTAGTATGGTAGTTGATAGTGGTGGTGGTGGTAGTAGTGGTAGTAGTAGTGGTGGTGGTGGTGGGTGCATGGTGATGGAGATAATGTAATGGGGTGATGATGGTGGTGAGGGAATATGAAGCAATGGTGGTGATGGTGGTGGTGGTGTTAGTTTGTGCAGTGTTAGTGGTGGTGGTGGTGGTGGTGTTAGTTTGTGCAGTGTTAGTGGTGGTGATGGTGGTGTTACAATATGATGTTGGGGTTGGAAGTGTTGGTGTTGTATTGGTGATGGAGGTATATAGCTAGTGCAGTGTTCATATTGGTGTTGTTGTTGTTGCAGTGTGAGTGATGGAGGTGGTGTGCTGTTGGTGTTGGTGCAATCTTGTTGTTGTTGTTGTGGTGGTGGTGGTGTGAAGAGGCAGATGCAACAGACAGTAAATAAATATGAGTGATGACAATTGAGCTAACAGTATAGGTGGTGATTGTGTTGGGCGGAAGTTAACGTGCAGCTTTATAACACATCTGCCTCTCGTCGGGAACAACACACACACACACACACATATATATATACACGCATAGACAGATACCTCGCTACTGACGCTGCAGAGGGACGTGTGTGACAGGGAGGAGTGAGTAGGAATTGTGAAGAAGTGGAAAACGAGAGAGTGAGGAGTGAGAAGGAAGTGTGAGGAGTGAGACGGAAGTGTGAGGAGTGAGACGGAAGTGTGAGGAGTGAAAGGAAGTGTGAGGAGTGATAAGGAAGTGTGAAAAGAGAGAAGTGAGAAGGAAGCAGGAGGAGTGAGAAGGGACAGAGAAAAGTGAAAATAAAGTGGGAGTAAATCGAAGGAACAGGGAAATAGAGAGGGAAAAAAAAGTTCTGTGAAAGGTGCCGGAAATGGGTCACGTGTTGGAGTTGATAAGTGCTGGGAAACACACACCAGTCTGAAAACATAAAAATAAACACCAGTAAAATTATTAACATTCAGCGCTTTTGTTTTACCCATCTTGTTTTTTATTCTCGACATCCGGTCAGGAAGAGATAATAATACGAAGGTTATAAAAATATTCACTAAACAAAGACAGGAGTTCATAATTCAGTGCGTAATTTAGTTGGCAGTGTGAGTGCCAGGGATCAGCTACAGTATTGAAGCCTGTAAACTCGAGTGTAAATATTATAGCTACCGTAACAAATAATTGATATAAACCCAACAAACGTTATGCGCAACGTATTGGATAAACAGAAAGGCTAAAATGTTTGCATAATCTCAAGGCTATACGTAAAACCTTAAGGGAATGATAAACCAAGGAATGAGCTAGATACACACATACTAAATATAAAACAAACCCTCTTCTATACTCATACACTGTGAAGAGAGAACACAAACAAAGGTAAGTTTGGCAAGTGTGAGTGGGTGGAGGAAGAGGTATGTTCCGTCACGCCACCAACCCAACAACAACAACAACAATAATAACAACAACACATACGGACTGACTATAATGTTCTCCTTGTCCTAGTGTCTGCTGCTACAACCGGTCCAGGAGACGTTAGTTTGTGACTTAGTGTGTGTCGTGAGTGAGGTGCAGGAAGATAGTAATTATTTCACTGCTGCAGGAATATACGATACCACTGACCCAACTGTGATTCTCAGTGTTGGTAACTAAGCTACCATGGATACGTTATCAGTCAGGAGTGATTGAATAGTAAGTGAGTGTGAGAAAATGAAGTGCAAAATATATACCGTGCACAATTTAAGGAACCACTGTAAATATTACTTGGAATGAAAACAATACTAAACAGAAACAGCTTGGTTTAGAGAACGCCAAAGTGAGAACATGGATCCCATGTTATAATTCCTTAAAATACGAGGTTAACTGAACATCCGTAAGGTAAATATTTATTCTCTACTGTACCAAAATGGAACGATATGTAACACAAACCCCCGAGGTGAAGGCACACTTAGCGTTCAATATATTTATATACTAAAGTATATTCAGTCCTCTAGTGTTTCATATTTGCATAAAGCGTATCGATAGAAAACTTACATGATGTGAAGTGATTCTAGTCAGAGGGAACCATTTTGAAGTCATAATCTAGATTGATAAGTGTTATTGTACATGCATCAAAGGCAGAGAGTTAACAGGAATGAGTTAACAAAGACGAGGGATGATATGGGTTATGTTAAATCAGCCGGAAGTGGCTTACAGCTTCAAAGGCTACAGTTATCATCTTTCCTCTACTGTTCTCTTTATATATCATCTTATAACGTTCAGGATCCTCCATATGGTTGGCAGGTGACCACTTGTACAGTCCATTCACAGGTTAATACTGGTGGTGACTGAAATACAAATGCAATTAATACTTTTGTGAAAATTCCCTTGGTATAATCACTCATTTATCGTTGTGGCCAAGTTATAATTTCCAAATTTTTCTTTCACACGAAACATAACGGCACCAACACGAAACTGTCTGACTACACATTCCCCACTTACACCTGTTGGAGCAACGGTACACCTGTGTGCAAATACAGGTGTACCGTAAGTTGGGAAGAGTGTAAGTGCGAGTGTGTGTGTTTGAGGGGAGACAGGGTGCCAGTACAACATAACCAGTTGGGAACGTGTGTGTCTGTAGGTGCGGTGTGTGGTGTGTCACTCAGTCTTCACTCACATTTTACTATAGGATAATAGGGACATACTGTGTGTGAGGGATTGCAGGAAACGCCGGTAAAGTTATCAGTGTTATCTGTCCAACACGAACCTTCAGTGAGCGTCAACATGCGTGAAAATATATAGCAATTCGACAGAGCATATAAGGCGGGGATAAAAATCTGTGGATGGGATGACACACTAAACTAGAAGGAAGTGATGTTGGTGAATGTGTTTGTGATCCCTTTGTTGTTGTGTTTTGCGAAGGTTACGTCTTGATTCGCGTCAACACAACAAATCACCTTCCGACGCGAGTCAAGTGAACACGAGTGGAAAACCAATAATTATTTTCGACTGACACAAGCCGCAATCAATCCCTCACTGACTCGGACATGTGAAAGTTGGACAAATTAACAAGAGATTGGATTATATCTTCAAAGTTACCTTCATTAAATTATACTCTGATCTTCTCATGTAATTCAATACTGGTCCACGATTCCAACACGGAATACAAAGAAAAAGTTATAGCAGTGACAGAAATCGTGCCATCTAAGACTTATTAATTGTGTCCTTGAATTGAGATCACGTTTCCTTGGCAGAGACCTTTTGTTGACAACTTCATTCATAAACGCCAAAGTGACCATAAAAAAGAAAGTGAGTGTAGTGAGTGGGTAAACCTGGCAAAAACTGTTTGTGTTAGGTGGTGAGGGAGGGAGGGAGGTACGCACAAAGAGAGAGAGAGAGAGAGAGAGAGAGAGAGAGAGAGAGAGAGAGAGAGAGAGAGAGAGAGAGAGAGATGGGGGAAGAGCCTGAACTAGAAGGTAGGTGAGGGAGGCAGCTGGTGAGGGAGGAGGTTAGAGGTGATGTGTGTACAGTACAGTACCTATAGCCTACACCACATGACGCAACTCCACCAAGAGCTGACTGACGGACACTTTCTCAAACACCAGGCACAACAAAACCGAAGCAAATCTTGGCAATATTCGGGTGAAAAGCAAATACTCCATACTGAAATAAAAATTATATTTGGTGAACGAATGAAACCGATCAATTTTCACATTTTCATTTTAATTTAGTATCAAATTTATCGAAACAATCGAGCGACGAGTGTTTAACCCCGTTATTGCAAATCACTCAAGCAATATGAATGATAAAATAATATAATTTTTACACACCTGTCGAAAAAATGAAATAAGTCTGGTCTTGGGGGAAAAAATACAAAAATAAATAAATAAAAGATGCCCAGAATATTGATAAAAACCTAATATGATGAGTCACGAACCTTTCAATGCCACGACAATAAAGTTATGGTCTGGTTTTCAATATCAACTGCTACAAATAGGAAATACTCAAAACAGAGTGAAAGAAATTGTTAGTCTCATCAAAACGTAACACTGAATGGCAAATGGTTCATTCATTTCCTTTCCCACTTTCCTGTTCTGGTGGTAACGTAAATAAGAATGACACCGTTTTCATTCTGTACATTAGGGTGTCTTGATTCCTCCAAAGTATGCCAGGAAACAGGACCAGTTGAACAAAAATAATGGTGTCCTGTTGCGAGGGAGGAATCAGGTGCTCCAGATTTGCCAACACAACAACACACTCTTGAATTACAAAACCTATTCCTTATAATGCTACATGATTTGTAACTTTCTGACTCCGTGTTTCCGATGTTATATTCCTGTATCAATTTTTTACTATGATACAAGAAGATCAGTATTATAATTATTAGTCAAGTGATCAACAAAATGACTGTTCCCCAAATGGCAGAGAATGATAATATGATCGGTATTATAATCTTATAATTATTAGTCAGGTGATCATCGCATGGCTATACCCCCACTTGGTCAAGCTTAATAATAAGTGAAAGTAATTACAGGTTCAACCAAGTGAATTAAGTGCAAAAGTGAATTATATACTAACAATAACGTCCACAGAATATACCAAATATAAAGTGAAAAAGTGAAATAAACTCAACCCAACCAAAGAATTAACTAAAGAAATAATAATAATATAAAATAACAATAATAATCAAATGAGTGACTGAAACTGACCTCAACCTCGAGTGAATAACAAAGAGAAGAGTGAACTAATTAATATAACCAATAACCTTAATTTAGCATCACCAATCATTAACCACAACAACAACAACAACACCTACGACCAAGGCAGACTCTCCCTCTCTACTACTGTGAGTACAAACACGTCAATCAAGTTTACACACACACACACACACACACACACACACACACACACACACACACACACACACACACACACACACACACACACACTATCGCGCGCGCAAAAACACACTCCCACACACGAATGAATGAATCACATGGTTATAAGTCCTATGTGATTATTCGTTACGTTTATCATTAATATTATCATGATGGTTCTTGATGTCAAAGTAAAGTAGCAAGTCTGCTTTATTTTGGAGGGCTATTAATTCCTCCATTGGAACCCGGAGTTGATATTTTTACTACAAGTATTGTGTTGTATGGATGGATGTGGTCAGGAGGTATAGATGGAGTGACAGAGGTGTATGTAATCACTGACCTTCACACACACACACACACACACACTTGTTCTTCACCTACATCTCAACTTATCAGAGGTCACACCCAAGGACTTTAGTAACACCCCACCTTTGTGTGTGTGTGAGAGAGAGAGAGAGAGAGAGAGAGAGAGAGAGAGAGAGAGAGTGTTGTGACGGACTCCTTTGTGTGAGATATATACTGACAGCCAGATGCACCTTCAGGGTACACTATAGTACTCGACCTTCTGCCCGCACGCAACACACTAAACACAAACCCTTATGCACACAACCACGTGTTTTCCCAATAATACAAGACCATCTGTCATCTACACACAAAGAAAAAGAAAGTAACCCAACTCGTTCTGTCCACACAATGAAAATCAAACTAACCCAACCCGGACTTTACTACTTGTTTTGGGAGACAGAAAGCACGTGGTGTCAAATAAGAGGAATATATACTAAACTAGATCCCGCCAACTATACCAGGAAATAGAATACATATTAAGAGGTTTGTGGGGTGAAATAAAATGCTGTACTGTAAATGAGTCAGAAAACTGTTGCATTCAAGAGTTATATTGTTTGTAACTATATAAGGGTCATGTGTTTTCTCTTGGACTACATATATATTCTCGTCCATTGATGGTTGTTGATTCTAAGCCGGTGTAGAGATTTTAAGAGAGTCATATTTAATCTGTGCAGAGTAAGTAGACTCCATAAACAAGTCATGTGATTACAGTGACTTCTCTGGACACGACTATGGAATGTAACTGTACATATTATATGGGGTTAATGTTAATTAAGGGAAGATTATTATCCTGTTGGTGCATTGGAAAGTCTCTGAATCCTCCAAGCTTTGCCACGAAACATATCCCTCCATTACAGTAACATTGTGGACGTCTGTTTCCTGGCTGGCTTATCTGGGAGGAATCAAAGACACCTTCCAATTAAACCAACAAGATAATCTACCCTTAAAAAAGTTAGATGTGCCGGGAGATTAGTAGTACAGTATTCTGAATTTATAGTAAAGAGATATGGTACTACAGGAGAATTATTGTACAGTAGTCTTGTAGTAGCGGTGGCCATTAACTGCTTCAACCTCTGCCAAGAAACAAACATCACGAGGCGACTTCAATTATAGAGGTTTTGTTTTGTGGCCCAGATTGAGAGAGTATGGTAGCCTATAAGTCAGTGTCCTCCATTTGGCATCTCATCCCCTTTAACCATTAGTAGGTCATTCATTGTGTGGTGACTGTCAAACCACATGACCCAATCCTATACCTGGTCTGAACACACACACACACACACACACACACAATCTCTCTCTCTCTCTCTCTCTCTCTCTCTCTCTCTCTCTCTCTCTCAGTACTCCATGACCCCTGCTCTCCCTCTCCCTCCCTGTCTCATTATGAAACTCTGCTTATTGTCTTTCATTTTATTTTTCAATCTCTCTCTCTCTCTCACACACACACACACACACACACTCTCTCTCTCTCTCTCTCTCTCTCTCTCTCTCTCTCTCTCTCTCTCTCTCTCTCTCTCTCTCTCTCTCTCTCCAAACCACATGGCCACTGTAACAATTTATCCACTCTGAAGGACAACAACAGTAGGTCTGGCTTCTACGATACATTATACACCGCCAGGACAGCTTCAACAAACTTGCCGCCTCTGGGGTTTACTGAGAACGGCCGGGCGTTAAGATGATGTAACCGGGTTAAATACACACACACACACACACACACACATGTACACATACTCACACACACGTAGAGTACACACACACACACATCACTTTCTCCTATCAGGTTACTCGTACATTTCACTTGGCAAATATTCTAACTTGTCTTTTCTTTTCCCTTCTTCGCCTCCACATCAACCTCTCCATCCACATCTACATCACAAACACTTGGAGGGAAACAACAATACATGTGCAGATCATCGAAGGGAGATAAAATTATAAATATTCATTCTGCATATTGTGTTGTGGAAGAAAGGTGGGACAAACAATATCATTCTGCCTTTACAAAACGCTGATTATTTGTTTCGTGGCTTAGTTTATGGTGAGATCCTCCTGTTGATTCATTGGAGTGTCTATATTCCACCAAAGTCTGCCAGGAAACAGGACCAGATTAGCAAAAATTATCATGTTGACTTGTTACTTGGAATAGCCTAGTTTTGAGGAATGACAAGACCTTCCATTAATATTCACCAACAACAGAACAGTTACTCTCCCATCAAAGGAACTATCAAAACCTCACAACTTCCAAGATTATAAATATCACCCCAACCCCTCCACGGCCCCACCACCACCTTAATCTTAACACTATCGGGATTAGCCTATCTTATCACTCGGGTTTTCCTGCACATATACACACGGAAATATTATCCCTCCACCCAGCCTGTTACATCACCACTCAATACACAATGTAAGGCTTTTCCTCTTCCGTCTCTCGTATTATGTAACTACTTCATTTGACTACCTACACAACCTACCTACAGTCTATAAACACAACTATACACATATACATACTGTTAGTACTATAAGTGGCTTTATGGTTGTATTATTTAGAACCCTATTATATCTCCTCACATTAATGTCTACTTCCAACCCTTCAGTATCTTAATTAATATCAATGTACAAATGAACGCCAGCATGGCACGTGACTTGCGACCCTGATTATATGTGTGTGTGTATTATACTCGTACAAAAACCTACCGTCCTCCATGGAGTCGTTGCTCTCACTCCCATACAAACATTAACACCAGCATAATATTATACACGAGCTTCTTCAGGGGGAGGTAAAGGTCAACAACACATCATCCTCCTCCTCAGTAACACAACCACACATAATTTTAATAATGCAGTTATATAAATCAATAAAAATCAAGTTTGTCGTGCCCCTTCCTTTCTGACTGACTGACTGTGTGTTTTATGGATGGACTCAGCTCACAGGAAGGCGTGTGTATGTAATCTATGTATGTATGTTGTTCCTCCTCTGAATGAAAGATATGATGGACACAGGTATCACACAAACCACAATCCATCCCGTTGTGCTGGTGCTGGTGGAGTACTTTGATGGGGTAATACATTTTTGATACTTTAATTAGGGTGAATTGAATCGTCCAAACTATACCAGGAAAACAGACCCATACAAACAAAAGTATAATGATTGTGTGTTGTATGGAATAGTGTGTAGGAATTAGTTTGCTCCTCCTGATTTACCACCAACACACACTGTATACCCAACACACATACACTTCCTTGATGTATTGTATGTGGAGTAGTGATAAGAGATACGAGTGTTATCAGTCCCACCACGCCCTGTCTGTCTGTCTGTCTGTCACCAACGATACACACACACAGACATGGACCGCATTCCACTCTTAAGGCGAAAATATTACACATTTGGTACATTAAAGCCTCGTATTTCCTCCAAAGTATATATGCCTGGAAAAATGGACCAGATGAACAAAAAGAATGGTGGTTCGTTGGTTGGATTCGTTTGTAGGAGGAATGTGTTGCTTCTCTAGATTCACCACCAACACACACAGTACGTAAAGTCATGGTCTAATGTACTGCAATCTGGTGAATAAAAGCGAGCTATTTGAGTTAATTTTATGAACCAAAATTGCACACCCAACAGCTATAGTTTCGGATCATTTTTCGAAGCCATCTCATTGGAAGGTGTTGCAGTACATTAGACCTTGACTTTACTATACTTAATTAACTCGTATCGACAATCGTGACTCAAGACATGTGTTCATAGTACTCGTATATACCGAGATGTTTATGGAGACTTTATTATACTTTATATATGAACAGAAGCAACACAAACCATTCAGTACCGCCACAACAAAACATTTACAAAGGGAATATAGTTACTCTTTTTTATCACAACAACCAAGAGACACTGACAACTCCTACATGTACTGTTCACCAACCTATAATCTATCCATTACTGGCTAAAAAAAAACGTGTAGAATGACAGACAGAAAGTATAATGTCGCCAGTCATGCTATAGTTTGTCGGAAGCAGTAGCCCTCAAATTCACCAACAAGAATAAAAATAATGGTGCCCCGTATAGCCTGGAATAGTTAGAAGGAATTAGAGTTACTCCAGATTTACCAACAACGTACAGTACTACCCCTATAATTAATTAAGCAGGTATTCCTCTAAAATGATGTCATGAAACAGGTTAGGCCTACCTCAGTACAACAAGAGTAGGGGGATCTGTGTAGTAGCATATATTGGAGGAAACAACAAGAACAACAACAATAATACCTACTACTAATTTAAAGACTACAGGATATATTACCCTTAAATGAAATCCCTTGTGTGCTAAAATAAGATTAACATTCACTGGGCAATCTTACGGGTGGCTGCAATGACACACTCCGAGCTTCTTCTTGTTGCAATGACACACTCCAAACTTCTTCTTGTTGCATGCAGGGTCAATGTGAGGCAGAACAAGGTGGTGTGTCATTCAGTGTGTTATTTTTTTTTCAAGTGATGTGGAATGTAATGTTAAAGTACGCTCTTCGCATTGCTGTGTGTGTGTGTGTGTGTGTGTGTGTGTGTGTGTGTGTGTGTGTGTGTGTGTGTGTGTGTGTGTGTGTGTGTGTGTGTGTGTGTGTGTGTGTGTGTGTGTGTGTGTATGTGTGTGTGTGTGTATGTGTGTGTGTGTGTGTGTTGCCCGCCTTACATGACGTCACACATGCTTCCCAGACACACATTTACACATTACCCAGAACACGCGGGGTTGAGTTTCTTTACCGTCTGTCTGTCTTCTGTTGTTTTGTTTGTCATCACCAGGACCAATAGAATAATAAAAGCCTATATATGTTTTTATTATAGTGGTTCTGGTCATCAATTTATTACAACTTCCGAATCACACAACTTTTACAAAACTTATCCCTTATTCAATACCATGTCATATT
>JAWZYT010006894.1:0-22500 GCA_034508575.1 Petrolisthes manimaculis | reverse complement strand
AACCGTATTTCACAGTCGGTCCTGTCCAGGGAATTAAATTACATAGTTTACCAGTTTTAAAGATTGTCCAAGTCAAGGAAAAAGCTAGTGTGGTTTCAGTAGCATAATGAACACAACTATTATCATCCAAAGAATGAGTCATGAGCAAAATGTATATATGCATGAAGAATGGGAGAGTGAGTGAGTAAGTAAGTAAGTAAGTAAGTAAGTGTGTGTGTGTGTGTGTGTGAGGACACTCACACGCAATAGTACACCTCTTGGGTACACAACACAACGCACTCTTAGCCTTGACACCACTTTCACACACACACACACACACACACACACACACACACACATACACACACACACACACATAAGCAGTTACTTAACATAATACGTACTGAATGTATCCAATAATTATTCTAACAAAAGTGAATCTGAACAGAATACCATATTGGAGTAAATTAGCCACTCTTAATTACGTGGATTCAATAAACCTGTGGTATATTTGACGAATTGAAGGCTATTATTTCTTCCAATCTGGTAAATGAAAAAAAATAAAGGCAAAAAAGGCGAACCAATGTCCTAAGAAATGAGAACGAAGGAGAGAAATTTTCCTAGTGTCGTCAGATGTGGGGGTAAAGGGGCTTGGTGGGCAGGGGGGGGGGGTAGAGGGGTTTGGCGGGCAGGGTACAGAACGGGGAGGGGGAGGGGGAGGGTGAGGGTGTGTGAGGGGAAGGAACAGAATGATGCAACCATATACATATACATAAACACCGCGACTTAGCTAGAAATCAAGGCTATGTAACTATGTATTATTCCTAAATATACTGATATACCCTTCCCTCGTATCAACAGAATAAAACCCACACATATACATATATACAAACATAGCCTACACGTAACACTTAACCCCCTTCCCCATACACACACACACACATACACATACACACACATAGCCTACACGTAACACTTAACCACACCCACACAGCCAACACTGAACACTTTACACACACACACACACACATTGTCTGTCCACTTCTCACCACATGAAACTTTCACCTTCACCGTCTCGCCAGCAGTCAACCAACCAACCAACCAACCAACTGTTCTTCCCATCACTGCTCCTCCTCCCTACTCCACTCCACTCACCACACCCTATAATATATTCCTCTATACATTGTAATTTGTAAATACCTAAATCCTTATGTGTCTGGTGTTGGCCACATTGTCTTGGCATCCATAAAACCTACCGAAACAGATACAGTATAATTATGAAATGAGGGAACAGTTGTATTTTCCCTCTGTACAGAAAAGACAACACACACACACACACACACTATTGTCGTCAAGAACCAAAGTCCATCACTCACTGCCATTAACTAACTCCATCGTCTATCGCTGTTTCTTGTCTTATCGCTAATGCCGGTGACAGTAGTTTTTTTTCATTCCCCTCTCTCTCTCTCTTTGTCATACACACAATTCCAGATTTACTTTTACTGTTGTTCTCTGACGGTGATTTATGGCGATGTTTAAGACTCACCCAAGATGAACACACCACAAAATGTTTTATAGCCACAATCCTCATCAAACAGAACACACCTGACCATCACTTTCAGATAATTGACCCAAGAGAGTTTATTTTTTAACATTTCGCATCCAGGTGTTTGAAAATGATAAGGAGGAGTCAGGCACTCTATATGCATTTGATATTTACAATACAGTCACCGTTCTGTACAATGTATATGTATTATTATTTACTATTACAGATTTAGTTATCTACATGCTGAAAACTTTCCTCAATATATTTTTTTTATCGTTTACAACAGTTCTTCTTTTTCTGATGTATAAAATTACAATAAGTCACAACACTATGGGATGAGGAGGAAATCATAAGTTGCCATCTCTTCACCCTTTTTATAAGACGGCCCTTCCCCCTCTCATCCTTTTCATAAGTTACCTTCCGCCTCTTAGCTCCCACCCGCCACCCCACCCCACCCCACCCCCTTTTCGGATATAACTTTGAGTCTTGGTGTAAGTGAACTCGTATGGTATTTACGACTGACTAGCTCTGTACTTCTCTGATCCACTTTCTCCTGCAGCGACCAGTGTTCTCCCGCCGCCGCCCACTGCAGTGTGTGAGGGTCACCGTGTTCACTAATACAACACATCCCTCACCACCATATTAACTAATCAATGTGAGGTCACTAACACACGCGATTACACTACAATACTGAATCTCTCTTGTCCAAGCTGGCCATTAATAATAGTTCATGAGAGACAGCTGAAGTAATTGGGTTGCCTCACCGCCTTCTGACCCTGTTAGCTTCATATATACCCTCACTTCAAACTGACCTTGATCTCTGAACCCACAACTGTCTAACATACACAGATAATAACTCCCCTCTTTGTCTTGCCCTCATGTCACTCCACTTGATAATTTGACTGTCACTTCATTACCAGACATGTAAAATAGAAACTAGTTTGTTGGTTTATTAGAAGGCTACTGTGACTACATCCAAACTATGCCATGAAACAGACTATCTTGTCAAAATTACTAATAGGACATCTGTTTCGTAGCACATTTTGGAAGAATCATCAGCCCTTCAATTTACCGTCAATAGAGTAGCCAACCAACCCTCGTCAGATAACATAGAGGTAAACACTACACAACCCGTCTACTATACTGTGTCGGTCATGTCTCTCGATTTGTACAAGTGTCGGGAAGGTCAGAAAAAAGTAAACCCGACCCAAGTGAGCATAAAAACCTGCACCTCATTGAACCTGCCACCAACACCACCAATAGATAAGGGGGTCGTACAGTACTGGTAAATCACCACCAACTCATTCCTCCAAACTATCCCAAGCAACAGGTCACCATTATTATTGTTCAGTGGGTCATGTTTCCTGGCATAACTTTGAAGGAAATAAGGCACTCCATTGTACCAAAAGTGTATTACCCCCTAAACTAAAGGTGTCTATCTCAGGTTTATTTAATGCACGCGTGACCTTCATCTTACTTCATTTTGTAAGGATTTAGTTTTCTCCCTTCCTTACAAAGTAGATGGAGCATATCAACGACTATTAAATCACATTTATTGAGGGATTAATGCAATGTTAATATTTGTCCATAACCTCAAGTACAACTCATATTGGATACAGTAAATCTTAAGTGTGTTGTAATAACCCATTGCCTTGATTGTGATGTATAGTACAAATTGCTGTCATTAATTCATATACACGAACTATATCTATAATATCTATAATATATAACATATATATATATATATATATATATATATATATATATATATATATATATATATATATATATATATATATATATATATATATATATATATAATGTATTTTGGTGAACAACATATGGATTCAGTCAGAGAACAATTATCACCTTCGCGACCATATAAATTACCACAGGAAAACCCTCGTGGTCAAAAATTAAAGAGGTTATATAGTAGAGTGATGGTTTTTCTGGAGCAAGTGACTCCTTCAAACAATTCCAAGCAACAGACCACCATTGCTTTTATTAATCTGATCTTGTTTCCTGTCATACTTTGGAGGAATCAAGGAGCTCTAATGTACAAAAAGTGCATTGCCCCCTTCAGCCTCATGCAGCAGTTCAGGCGTTGAGGAGAAAAACTGGGACGAGTATAGGCGAGTGAATGTAGTGGCAGACTGGGTGTGTAAATGTCAGAGTACAGGCAGTAGTGGTCATGGCAGTGGCAGTGGCAATGGTGATAGTGGTAGTGGTAGTGGCAATGGTGGTAGTGGTAGTGATGGTAGTGGTATGTAATCTGCTGAGTGTATGTCAGTTTTAATTCCTCTACACTCCTACTTTATGTGCAGGTGCAGGGGCAAGTGTGTGTGTGTGTGTGTGTGTGTGTGTGTGTGTGTGTGTGTGTGTGTGTGTGTGTGTGTGTGTGTGTGTGTGTGTGTGTGTGTGTGTACCTCAGTCACCATAACCAGCCACACCTGTTAGCTGGCATAGAGTACACAGATGGCATTCGATCCCCCATCCCACACACCAAATACACACACACACACACACACACACATACACCATTTACACAGACATTAATCACACCAATATTCCTGTACTGTGCTGTACCATAGAATCACCCGATAGATACACGAGCAAATTTATCCTTTTATTCTTGCTTCATTGACCAGTTTTTACATAAGATCAGAAAAATCATTGTCTGTGCAGCATCCTAGTAGACTTGTGGGTTGTATACTTGGCTATAGAATTATTAACAGTGTTTTACTATGTATTCTTAAATATAAAGCCAGCTGTGAGTTCTGAATGGTCACATTGTATTATAGTAACTGTAAAAGAATGCAAGCAAATATGATTCCGTTGTAGGTGAAGAGGTGATGGCCGGGCCGGGCTATAAAAGCTTGTCATTCCACACTGTTCGTTTAAATGAATCATCTTTTACTACATTTTGAGAGAACCCTGTCCTGGATTTTGATTCACTTCTGTTCAGGAACGAACCACATTTGTCTGGCGAAAGATTATTCTTGGGCGATACACCAACTCAGTCACAGAAGGTAGAGTTAGGTAAGGTAGAGAAATGGGATTTGTAGGAATTAACAGATACGAAGCTACATTCGACCTTGTTGGTGATTGGAGGAAAGTTAAAGGTCAGGTGAGTAAGGCAATTTCATTCGAGTAATAAGAAAACATCTGTTAAATTGATTGAACGTAACTGGTGAAATATTATTACATGGAATTCAGTTCTCGCTTCATTTCCCAGGAGATGATTACGCTAACATTCTGAAAGAAAAATTATCTCTTCAGGGTCACGTTCACAAACACCTGACTAGGCTACCTGAACATCAAGTAATAATATATATATATATATATATATATATATATATATATATATATATATATATATATATATATATATATATATATATATATATATATATATATATATATATACCACTGCATTGAACATTCCCTCTCACTCGATGTAATGTGCAATTGAATTACAACCAACACACCTGCATGTATAACTAATCCAGAAATAAACTAACATACTAATAAACAAAATATATGAACTAATTAATATTATAAGGAAAAGGGAATTAATGTGAGATCTTCCTGGGATATCAACCTTAAGGATATTGTGAGTGAGGTTAGATGTGAAGTTTGACATATGCCTTAGGACCGTAAACAATAATACACTTGATTAAGGCGAGGGTACAGTTTGGTTATCATGAGAGATAATGGCTCCTCCAAACTATTCCAAGCAACAGGCCACTATTACGGTTGTTCATTTGGTCCTGTTTCCTGGCATGCGTTAGAGGAATCAAGGCATTCTAATATACCAAAACTACAGTATACTCTCCCTTTAAGTTGAATCACCCACCCAAATTCTCATCTACCATTGCAACTACACAACTACTTACCTCACTGTCTATCTACCTATTCATCTACTCATCTACCAACCTCACTGTCTCTCTACCAACCTGTTCATCTAGCTACCCATCTACCTATTCATCTACTCATCTACCAACCTCACTGTCTATTTACCAACCTTTCATCTATCTACCCATCTACCCACCTCACTGTCTATCTACCAACCTTTCATCTATCTACCCATCTACCTACTGTACATACCTACCTACTCACCTCATTGTCTATCTACCAAACTATTCATCTATCTACCACCTATACATCTACCTATCTCACTGACTATCTACCCACCTAGCTGCTCATCTACCCATCTACTTACCGCTGTAGGTACTGAATCTCCCTCAACTTACACCTACTTACCTACCTACCTACTCATTTAACCTAACATTTCATACTCCCTCGCTGAAATCACCCAACCTCAATCAAACTTTCAAAAAAATACAACTCCATTACAACTTAAAAACATACAAATCTTTAATAATAAAATATACAACTCTTAATTTAACACCTTAATTACATACAACTTCATAACATACAATTCCATAAAAACTTAAACCATATAACTCCTTTACTTTTAAAACATACCACTTCTTAATCTTAATAGCTGGAAACTAATATAGATTCCATTCGGAGAGTAAAGTCGTTTGGGGTTATCCAGAGAAAAAAAAAAAAAAAAAAAAAAAAAATCATTCTGTACATATATTTAAACATCCACATCTAGGGAGTAAAAATAATAAAATCGTCCTCGTTACCGGTGTGAAATACATGGCTAAAATGAATTATACTGTATCAAAAAATTCAAAGTCATCATCAGATAATTTCACCTCTCCACTCATTCCCATCCCTATAAGCTCCACTTATTTCTGGTATAAGGCAATTTCATGGCTCCACTCATTATCCCCCTCCCCCCCCCCACCCCCCACCCCCCAACACACACACACACACATCCACCACCTGTGATATGATGATACAGTAACTATTTTCATTAAAGTTTAACTGCTAGATTGGTGGAGTATATATAAGTGGACGATTTCTTCTTAAATCTATAGATACATACATACACACATACAAATATACATACATACACCTTCCAATACGCATAAAGTCACACATTACATACGTACAGTATATATAAATAAATACATACAAATATTACACACATACATGTAAAAATTACACATGAACACATACACATACATACAAGCACGCACATACATCCATAAATTACGCATCACACACACACACACACACACATTTCACCTCCCCCCTCCCCCATCTGTTCAGGGTCCATCTATAACATGTGTGCAGATGTTTCAAGTTCAAGGAGCTATGACATATTTAAGGGGGTCGTTTGTGTGAATGTGTGTGTGTGTTCAAGGATACATGTATATTTAAAGGGGTCGTTTGTTTGTGTGTGTGTGTGTGTGTGTGTGTATACTGGAGAGCTGCTTATTCCTCCAAACTATGACAGGAAACTGATCACTTGGGTTATATTTATAAGGGATCTGTTATGGAGTTGTAATGACATCCTCTAAAATTGTAATGTTTTAAGGTGGGCAGGGAAACGCCTAATGTACACATACTCACTCTTGTACACATAGCAGCACATGTACACAATCTTGTATCTATATATAGTTATACACGTACAGTACATACACACACACACACGTTCCATACACACGCAGACTGTCACACATTCAGAAACGAATGTCCCCACAATACCTCAATTTTCACACACACACACACACACACAGACACGATTTCGTTTAATTTCATCATTTCTGACACTGGTTCCGATCTAATTCAGTTATATAATTTATACATTCTCTCTCTCTCTCTCTCTCTCTCTCTCTCTCTCTCTCTCTCTCTCTCTCTCTCTCTCTCTCTCTCTCACACACACATACAGGTAACATAACAACAGATGTCCTATACGTGTGTTGTGGTATGGTACTGTACTAGTCAGTTTCATGGTATAGTCAGGTGGAATCAGTAGCACTTCAATTTGACTTCAACACACCAGTTAGCTCTTTAATATCATGGCATCAATTTAGCAAAGATATCCAATCTAACATTAACATTCCTTCTGATAGATATAATTACATGTCTTTAGAAATCATCACGAAATTACACTAATAACATTAAGACGACAAGTGGATAAGGAGAGAGAGAGAGAGAGAGAGAGAGAGAGAGAGAGAGAGAGAGAGAGAGAGAGAGAGAGAGAGAGCACACGGTTCGACAAGGACAGAGTGCACGGGTACCCAGACAAAGACTGTGTGGGTGTGAATGTGTGTGAGAAAAATATACAGTGTGGAGATGAAATTAATAAGAGATTGGAGAGGTTAATTAATCACACACACATGCTATCGGAGTTTGGGGGTTGAAATGGTCAAGAGAGTTCCACAGGAGTGTACGAGCAGTAAGTTGAACTGTAGAGTAGTGAGGATGAATGGTTGAGGGTGTGAACAAAGCAAGAGAAAGAGCAGGACATGACAATACAACGCAAGACAGGAAAAGGATGGATATAGAGGCAGGTCAGGACAAAGTAGAATAGGGACAGTGAAGATGAGGGCAGGGCAGGGTAGGGCATTAAGACAAGACAGGACAGAACAAGGCAGGGTAAGGTTTCAAGGCAGGGAGGGTTATTAAGGGGACAAGACAGGACAGAACAATGGTATGAAGTGGTTGACCTTGGTTCCTTTAGTCTGACTCCAACCAGTTCTAACACAGGCTGATGCAACTCACATGTGCTGGTAACGGGAGTGACACATAACAGGGAACAGGGACCACATCAAAGTAACGAGGGAACGTAATAAGAAAGGGGTAACAGAAAACAGTAACAGAGTAATAGAAAACAATAAAGGAGTAATAGAATACAGTAACGGAGTAATACAAATTAGTAACGAGGTAACATAACACAAAATAATAATGATTTAACACAAAGTACGGAAACACAACACAGGTTACGTCCTTTGTTAAAAGTTTGGCTAACACAAGACAACTTCAGTAACCACAGATGCACTTTCCATCGTATAAAACATCAAGGCATATCACTGCTAAGGCACCAACGATAGCTGATATGTATTATACCTTCAATATTACCTTTATTATCATCTAAAACAATAGTTATTCAAAAAATTATACTGCCAGGGAATACAAGAAACAAAACATTATATAGGCACAAACCAACTGTAGACTACGTGCATGAACACAGGGAGGCGAGTATATCATATCAGAATAAAAATATCATATCCTTCCGATGTTTTTCCCAATGTGTGTGTGTGTGTGTGTGAGGCAACCAACTGTCTAGGAACTACAAATATGGCCATTGTAAATAAACTGATCTGAGTGCCGTGATAATTTATTTCATATGATTTTCCAAGAAGGGAAGACATTAAAAAATTGGGAGAATATAATTATGTAGTATCCAGTAGAATAATATGTTAACCGACATCTTCGCTTCAAATAATTACAACAAACTGATCACAACATCTTACTGAAAGAATACAAAACATAATAATGATCAAGATTGTGGGTAAGAGCTGGAAAACGAACCAACAAACGAACCATATAAAACAAAAAACACTCACAGAACAACCATACTGAAAAACAAAAGATGAGTGGATGTGATGACAAGGCTTGGTGACACTCGACCCTGGGGCTGACGGACGTGGGGGTGACGGGCGTGGGGGTCGGGGGTGCGTTTTTTTTTTTTTTTTTTTTTGGGGGGGGAGGGGTCTGAGGTTTTTTTTTTGGGGGGGGGATGGGGGAAGGGGGTGTGGGATTGGACACAGGCTCTACTCCCCCCAAACCTGTCCCCTTATTCCCGCACCTCCCAAGCCTGTCCCCCCCTTACCCCCGCACCCCCTTAACATATTCCCCCATTATCGGCTACACAACACATTTTTCGTTTACAGGCAGAGTTTGGTGGGCGACAGTAGTTCTCTCTCTCTCTCTCTCTCTCTCTCTCTCTCTCTCTCTCTCTCTCTCTCTCTCTCTACAAGTTTGGATCCAAAAAATGTTCGTGAGGAAACCCATTGTAACTCATAATTTCCGGTTGAAGCCTAAACATTACGTAAAATAATTAAGAGATATCAGTTCCTTATAAAATGGTGATTTTGTTGAATTAAATATACCTATTCAATTAATCCATATATAAATGGAAAAAGAATGGTGGTGTATATTTAATTCAACAAAAGCACCATTTTATAAATAACTGATATCTCTTAATTATTTTACGTTATTTTTAGGCTTCAACCGGAAATATATATATCTTCTAGATAATTATGTAACACGTCAACGATAAGGCATATAAACAATATATTGATAAGGCAGGCCAGACACACACACACACACACACACACACACACACACACACACACACACACACACACACACACACACACACACAGACACACACACACACAGACAGACAAGAGTAACCGCCATGGTATTCCCCACTATAATGTCCCGTTCGTTACGTTTCGTTCCGTGTAAAATCCCTCACCATATGACTGACATGAACCTCACCCACTCACACCTATAATGCAGTACTATGTCATTTTATCCTACCTGCAGTATGTCTCCGATGCATCAACAACAAAATAGGTTACCTTATTAGTGTGGTTGGTTCGCTACAGCATTTGAGAGAGAGAGAGAGAGAGAGAGAGAGAGAGAGAGAGAGAGAGAGAGAGAGAGAGAGAGAGAGTTAATCTGGGTTTGAGTCTTGGTGTGGTTACTTGAAGTCTGAGTGAAATGTGTTGTGATAATGCGTTGATTAAGAGTGATTAAGAATGCATGATAATCAGAACTAAAAAAGCACAAGCTGGATTACTAACTAAATCTATCTCTCTCTCTCTCTCTCTCTCTCTCTCTCTCTCTCTCTCTCATAAATTATTCTTTACGTATAAACCTACACTGTCTTTTTCATTATACCTACAGTATCTCCATTCAGGTGTAACAAATATATCCACACTCTTACCAACTCAGGTATTGATATGATCTATTTATTATTACCTTCCTGTTTTCGTATTGGTTGTTGGGCCTTAACACCTATCGACTTGGTAAAGGTCATTAAGGCGATGTAATTGTAGAGCATTAAATTGTGTGTATGGGAAGGCATGTGCAGAAATGTGTGTGTGTGTGTGTGTGTGTGTGTGTGTGTGTGTGTTGCTTCCTTCCTGTTCTCGTGTACCGTGGTGTGCTTTGGTGGACAGTGCTGCCACCTACCGAGTCCTCCTTTCACCAACCCTACATGACAAGACAAACCATAGCAACAAATTAACACGTGGTCCCTGTTAGTTAAGAGGAAGTACAGTCTTAGTGATGCATGGTAAATGGTAAATCCGGAGCAAATTATTTCTACAGATCATTACCCGGCAGGCAACAGGTCACCATTATTATTGTTCATTTAGTCCTGTTTCTTGGTATATGTATACTGTGGAGGAATCAAGACACTTTGTTTAATGTACCAGAAGTGTATTATCCTTATGGACCCTGTGATCGTGTATGTAAAGTAGAGGCTTCTGATTCCTCCTAACTATGCCATGAAACAAGCTCCTTCCATACAGGTAATGTTAAATTTTGAAGGACTCGTATAACTCCACTTTTCTCACTACATGAATGAAGACACCCTGCGTTCGTCAAGAAGAGTGAGTGAAACGCCTGATAGATACATCACTTCCGGTTCAATTATCTGATTACCGAAAATGTGTCATAAACTGTTGCAACACACTCACTCACTTACTTAATTACTTCCTCAACACCGCAATTGACGAAAACAACAACAACAACAACTATTTCTGTACTTGTAAGATTATAGACCTGAGTGTAATGATAACAAATCGATGACCAACAACAACAACAACAACAACAACAGCAGCAGGTGTTTGCTGTACACCTTGATAAAAACTAATACAAACCAATCTACGTAATATCATGATAGTGGTGTGTGGGTGTGGGTGTGGGTGTGGGTGAATCCGGGAGCTGGGTGATAGGCTACTGTCTTGTTTTCCCACGTGACAGTAACTAGAGCATAGTAAAAAACAAAACAAACAAAAATGAAGGTCACTCATCAGTCTCAAATTAATTTAAGCTGATAATACTCGGCGAACTGAAGTACCGTGTAAGAATAGTCATGGTGTTAACGATGACGTGAGTATATAGGTACGATGGATGGATGGATGAATCTGTAGTGTGTGTGTGTGTGTAGTCATCGTATCAGTACTAACCACGTCATCGTCAACACACCATGAATGTGTTTGGCTAATAAACGTCGCTACACTCTGTGGGGTTGACTAATGGGCGACGGAAACTCAAATTATATGAAAATGATACAGAGGTAAACGTGAGCAGTTTCCTCAGTAATCATTTCTGCTCTCATAAATCTTTCGGCACTCATCAAAAGGATTGAAAATGTGATACTGGTAATAATGATAAATCTTGATGAAAAAGTTATTACACTAAAGATGACAATAATGATAATAGTATTACTGTGAGAAATTGCAACTGCAGCAGCAGCAATGATAAATTATAATATATAACAATTAAGATGATGATAATATAATGAAGGAAATAACGACAATAAAAAATAATGATAATAACTATTGGCTGCCAGTGATAATAATGATGGTGGTACCCGTATATGCGTGTTTGTGTGTGTGTGTGTCTACTCACCTGACAGACTTCCTAGTGAGGTGTGGATAGTGTAGTGTGGTGTGGAGGGGCTGGGAGTGTACAGGGTGAAGGTGTACTGAGGGGGCCGCCACTGCACCACTACACAACAACACGACAGGGACACAACCATCTACTGTACCTGTTGGGGTAAGGACGAGGACAAATAGTTACCTCAGGGATACACTTTCAATACATAAGGACAAATAGTTACCTCAAGGATACACTTTCAAAACATAATTACATATAGTTACCTCAGGGATACACTTTCAAAACATAAGGACAAATAGTTACCTCAAGGATACACTTTCAAAACATAATTACATATAGTTACCTCAGGGATACACTTTCAAAACATAAGGACAAATAGTTACCTCAAGGATACACTTTCAAAACATAATTACATATAGTTACCTCAGGGATACACTTTCAAAACATAAGGACAAATAGTTACCTCGGAGATACAAATTCAATACCTATTAGATGGCACTTGAAGATATAAGGAATAAACTTGACCCGTGCACCATCCCAAAATAAGATATACAGTAATTAGTTTAGTTTACACTCTTAATGTTAGACTGAGTACAAGATATAGCCAGCCTACCCGTTCAAAGAAATGTGCACCACCCACAGTTCAAGTTTTTGTCTGGGTTGTATTCCTGATCATTAGCTGAAGAGAAGATAATTATACCAGTCCACAAATGAACATCCAGACACAAGCGTCCAAGTTCAGGTGGTCAAGGGGACAGGTTTTCATTCGATGAACTTGACTTTGGAATGGTTGTGTTTGTTAGTGGTAATGTGGAGTGAGTGTGTAGTAGTGTGTATTATTGGATGATACCCAATGTACAGTACGGGTCATAATGTGTGTAATCACTTGATGAAGAACTGGAGTCAACTAATTCCACTAAACTCTGCAATAAAACGGGATAAATATTGATGAGTCATATTTCCTGACATAATTTAGAAGACGTAATTACCCCATATTCGCAGATTAAATCAAATTTCCATTATACACAACACTAACCGAAACTCACAGAGGACTAAGTTTCATAAAATAAATATTGATAATATGATGATTCCAGAAATTATTAAAACAAGACATATGCCATAAGTCTATGAAACTCATACTTTTGAATTTAACTTTCAAGAATCCATTTCAGCTCGGCAACTCAATTCAATCTGATGCAACAACCTATGAATTCCTGCACAGACAGAAGCCAAGCTGTTGATTCAGGAACTGCTATAGATTTAGACTATTTTATTTATTTGTCCATCTTACAGCAAATAGGTTAGGTGTGAATAAGGTACAGTAGTAAGGTTGCTTTGGTTAGGTTAGGTCTGTGAATCGTAATATTGAAACGTTTGATTGAAAGCACCACATGACTGAAGGACCATTTTAGTTTATCAACAACACATTAGGCAACATTGCAACCAGTACATGAGTCCTCACATCACGCCGAGGAAGAGCTAATCCTCTAGTGGCCAAGTCCAATACAAGTCCCCAGTAGGTTTGTAGCTCACGTAGCACCAGTGTCCCTTACACACACCACTCTCCTCGGTCCATCTCAGGCTTACAACTCACTAATATATACACAAACTTACACTATCTAGAACACAGATAATACCCAGGAGCTACGGAATAATATAAAGTGCGCTAAAACTGTCAATTAAGTGATTGTCGGTTTTTAAGAATTTAATAAGTTGCCGCATCACATTAAAAAAGTTAGTGATTGTTCATTTTCCGCTTCTGTACTGACCCAAAATAGTTAACTGATGAATAGAAGTGAAGACAAAGTGTTGGTCCAGAAGAAAACAAATAGTAGGTGAGGTGAGAACAGTATACTCTTCCCTCTCACCTTCCTCCTCCTCCTCCACCCTCACTCGACCATCACACACATTCACTGGTAAGTACTGTAATCTTACAATCACCATTTACTTCTTTACCCTTTATAGGAGACCAGGAAATGGAAGCCAACCAAGGAGCGAACACTTTAGTGAAAATTAATCCTCCTCCTCATAACCCCATTTCCCCTTTTTTCATATAATACGTATACGGTATAATAACCTTGTCTGACCTCGTACCGTATAGTGTATCAATAGAATTCACACTATCGCTAACCAATGGAAGTCATATATGCCTTGCCAAACCCGTTAGATAATAATTTGTTTGTGCTCAAAACGCATATTACAGTTTGCATTTATCTTTCATCATACAGACTGCTTTTGTAATAATTTTATGTGGAGTGCTGGTTAAATTACAATTACTGATAACTATGAATATGGTTACTACATAATTTTATCCACATCGATCTGTCCTACGATACATTATATGAATTAAACGTATCACAAATAGACGGATGTAAATATGAATACTACTGATGGTGAAGCCTATAATTATAACACGATACAACCTATATAGTATACATATATGTTTCTGTTTACCAAGACTCGTCTATAAGTCTATGTCTAAATATCGTTGAGAAACCAGTACAGAAGGAGGGAAGTGAAGGTATAGACTATAAAGAGATTTATTATATCTACATATTTATTATATCTACACACACACACACACAGACAGATATTATCATCACGGACACAACACTCAAAATATAATACACACACACACACACACACACACACACACACACACACACACACACAAACACACACACTGTACATACACACACCTGACGCAAAAGGGCAACACACGACGAGATGTTTTCAGTGTATGTTTGAGTGTTGTGTGACAGAGAGTGTTGGGGTGACCAGGGCTTGTATGTCAACAGGTGGATTGAGGCCGACCACCTGTTTACTAACATGACGATAACCAAGATGAACTACTACCCACCCAACCACCATCTTACTCACATTGCTGCTTGCTTCTTTGACAGTCGTGTGATTGACTGTTTGTCTTGATTGTCTGTCTGTCTGGATGCATGGATGGATGGATGGAAGGTTGGTTGGTGTTTGTCTGTCTGGTTGTGTGTCTGTTTGGCTGAATGGTTTGCTGTTTGTCTGTCTGTCTGTCTGTCTGTCTGTCTGTCTGTCTGTCTGTCTGTCTATCTGTCTGTCTGTCTGGCTGGCTGGCTTGTCTGTCTGTCTGTCTGTCTGGTTGTATTGCTGTCTGTCTCTGTCTGTCCTCCTGGTTGGCTTGTTGTCTGTCTGGCTGGTAGGTTTGCTGTCTGTCAGTCTGTCTGGCACTTTAACTTGCTTTTTGATTATCTAATGGATAGTTTTTTTTACTGTTATTTGATATTGAGTGAGTGAGGAAGAAATCGAAGAGTGAGTGAGGTGAGTGAGAGAGATTGCCTGGTAATGAGTAAACGAACTAATGAGTGAAGGAGCGAGTAAGAGAGTAGATGGCGGAATGAGTAAGCAAGAGTGAGGGAAGGATAGTAAAAGATTCAGTGAGTGATTGAGCTGAAATTAATCCCTCAAGTTGTTGGTAAGGCAGGCCCAGACAGGGTTGAACATCACACACATACACACACACACACACTCTCTCTCTCTCTCTCTCTCTCTCTCTCTCTCTCTCTCTCTCTCTCTCTCTCTCTCTCTCTCTCTCTCATCATTACACTTATCTAATTATCACTGTCTCTGACACACACACACACACACACGCAACAAAGGATCCCTGCCAACTAGCCTTGAATATTCATCATCTTCTTGTATTAAAATAAAAATAAATGAACAAATAGTTTATGGTAAACTCCCATTATGCCATATTACACACTACCATACCTTAAACTCTCACATTGTAATAATTCATTTCTATTAAAGCACTTGTGGTGTGAGGTGGCAAGAGGTGGGGCAAAAGGACACAGTAAGACTTCAATGGTGTGTCGGGGAAGGAGAAGGAGATGGTTGTGAAGAGGCACTCGGAGGGAGGGAGGGAGGGAGGCTGGGGGTGAAGAGATGGAGAGGGAGGAAGGAAGGGGGCTGGGGGTGAAGAGATGGAGAGGGAAGGGAGGTAGATACACACAAAGAAAAGATAGAGGAGGGTCTGTGAGGGAGGGAAGGAAGAAAGGATCGAGCCTCATAACTTAGGATGAGGAGGTGAGTTGGGGTTGTGACGTGAGGCTCAGGGAGGCAAGGAAAAAATAACGGAGTGTGAGTATAGTAGAAGCATCAAGGGAATTATACATGAGAGTAAATACATATCTTAATTACTTTGGTATTAAATATATATGTAATGAAATAAAGGTAGAGGCAATATATAAAGGTAAAGAGAGGGTGAAGAGAGAGGAAAGAAGGTATAGACAGAACAAGCAGATGAATATGACAGACAACTTAGACAAGACAAGACGGAGTGTTGGATTGGTTATACTGTGAAGATTGAAGCACGTTAGATATAATAATAAACATTGGAGAAGATGGTTGGTAAGCCTGAAGGAAGGGAGCGTGGGAAGAGGGAGGGAGGAACCTGTACAGTCCTCGATAAAACAGGTGCCCTCATCCTCCCTTTCCTTGGCATCACCAGAAATGTCCTCAACTTGTTTAAGGACCCTGTGATGTAGTCAGAAAATAGGAGGTTTGGGGAGTCCTTCAAACATTGCCAGGAAACGCCACCCATATCGAAGGAGTTTGTTTCGTGGTTTGGTTAGGAGGAATCAGAAGCCTCCAATTTTTATACACGATCTCCAAAGTGTGCTAGCAAACAGAACCAGATTAATTTAACAAATATAATGTTGTCCTGTAGCCTGGAATAATTTGGAGGAATCAGTTACTCGAGATTTACGAACACTGTATTCTCTTACTAAACTATCATGAATTTACAGTAGTTATATGACATGCTTTGTAATCTATGGGATATGCATACTATGGGTCGATTGTACATTGGCTTTGGTTTGTTATGATGCTACCCAACCACACTTGTCAGTCTTAATTATATCCAATATCCCAGTATCCATATCCACAAAATCCGTCAGGTACTGTAGTTCCATTATTACCATAGTTTTATAGTGGAGTCATCAAATCCATCCAATAATTCACTCAGGAGTCATTTATACAGTTCAGTTTCTTTCGTTATGTTGCTTACAAACCAAAACAAACCACTGTGGAATCGCCACTATATCATATTGTTAAGGTTCAATTCATAAAGTTGGTATATATAATCTTAGCAAGAGACGGGGCACCAATTTAGCTGGTGACTGTTCAGTGTGTGTACGTGGAGAGAGAAGGCTGAGGAGTGAGGGAGATACATACATACATACATACATACATGACAGGTGAGGGTAAAATGGAGACAAATGTATATAATGATTCTGAACCACTAATCATGTGTGGTAGTGACGATGAGATTAGTTCACTATATTTAATACTTAATACAAAACGAGAGATAAAATCAAGAATAAGTACGGTAGGAAAAGTGTAAATTAAACTTATATATATTATTCAAGCAAACACAACTTTTAAATGATTGTATTTTCTGTATCAAAGTGGCGTTCGATCCCACTTACACTAATCACTGGAAGCATTAAATAAGCCTACATATACACATTATACAGTAGTTCGTGCTACAGAGATTCCATATGTATAGAAATGTGGGAACAATTCAATGGTAAATGTATGATTCCTAATACATGTGTTTTGGATGAGCAGGTTATAATACTATGGCCTAACTGTCACAAGTATACTATAACCTGACTGTCACAAGTGTTGAAAAGTAAATTGAAAGTGGATCGACAAGAGAAGTATCCCACAATCAATAAATATTTTAATAGATAACGATAGATATGGCGTCAATCTGATGAAATATGTACAGGAGAGAGAGAGAGAGAGAGAGAGAGAGAGAGAGAGAGAGAGAGAGAGAGAGAGAGCCTGTACATGTAGATGCCGGACCGGTCGAACCAGCCTCAGAGTGATAGGGGTAGGGGGGGGGGGGAGGGAGAGTTGGGCTAGGCTAGAGTCAGAGGAGGGAGGGAGGGAGAGAGAGCACTGCCCCAGCATAACAGAAGAGAAAGAACAGGTTGACGGAGAGAGGAGGGAGAGTGGAGGAGGAGGAGGGGTTGTGGAGAAGGGAGGAGTGGTGGAAGAGGATGGGATGTGGAGGAGGGAGGAGTGGAGGAGGAGGAGGGGATGTGTGGAGGAAAGAGAAGGAAGGGAACACCGATGATGCGAGACAGAGGGAGGGTAAGTTAAGGAGATACAACCGAGACAGTAGGAGGGAAGGAAGGGAGGAAGGGAAGGCCGAGTTGATGGAAAGATAGAGGGAAAAAAGGAGGAGGAGAACAAGTGTGGGAAGAGAAGGAGAAAACAGGTGTGGTGGTGGTGGAGGGGAAGGAGGGAACAGGTAAGGTGAGGGAGAGAGGATTGTGGGGAAGGAAGGATGGTGGAGAGATGTGGAGGTGGACAGAAGATAGATATGGCGTTGAGAGAGAGAGAGAGAGAGAGAGAGAGAGAGAGAGAGAGAGAGAGAGAGAGAGAGAGAGAGAGAGAGAGAGAGAGAGGCAGACACGCGAGCCGATGTAAGAGGGCACGAGAGGTCATTGAAGGAAGGAGGGATGGAGGGAGGAAAGGATAGAAGGGAAAAGGGGGGGATGAGATGGAGGGAGGGAATGGGATATGAACAGACAGAGGGAGGGAAGGGGCATGGAGTTAGTATACCAGCTCTATGGAAGGGGGACAGACAGAGGGAGGGAAGGGGGAGAGACAGAGGTGAAGATATAGGAAGGGATAGATAGGGGTAAGGACAGAAAGAGGGAGGTAAGATTGAAAGAGAGGAAAGGAGGGAGTAAGACAAGGGACGAGGAAGATTCAGATTCAGATTCAGATTCAGATTCTTTTATTATCCACCAAAGTGGTTATTATGCCAATTACAATATATACTCAATAATTACAGTAGACACATGAATTACAGTTTTTCAGATGCATAAGAGTCTTGTAATTATTATTATTTTTGATAAAAGTGACATTTATTAGTACATTTTAAAAGACTACATTAAAAACCCAAGTCTAACTTAAACATTTTGTGTCAGAATAAATTCATTAAGAGGAGGAAGGTAGGGAGGAGGGAATGGAGAAACGAAGAGAGGAGGGAGGTAAGGAGATAAAGAAGTAGGGTGAAAGTTAAGGAGAAAAAGAAGAGTGAGATACTAAAGAGAAAGGAAAGAAAATGAGGGAGGTAAGGAGAAGTAGAAGAGAGAAGGGAAGGAATACAAAGGAATACAAAGGAATACAAAGGAGGTACAGGCAACAACAGCCCTGGTGGGCCTCACAAGGCTGCCTGTGTAATTATTCTACGTCTATGGTTTATACATGTCTGAGGAAAAGGATAGTAAAGTGGAAGGCTCCTCCCCACCCACCTCTCCCTCCGGTAAAAACCGGCCTGAAAAAAGTGGTGGAAAAAACACCTGTGCAGCAGTAGAAAAAAAAAACTGAACAGGAAATTTTATAGTACAGTGTGAAAAAGAATACAATAATCTATTTACATCTAAAAACTAAAAAAAATAATAAATAATTAACGAGGCGGGTAATAAGTTAGGTTAGGTTTTGTCGTCATGTATTTATCGAGTTTAATTTTAAAAGTATCAATCGTACTGCTACTGACTACTTGTGCTGGGAGAGAGTTTCATACATTAACTATTCTGTTGAAGAAAAAGTGTTTGCTTCTTCCGATCTAAAGGCTTTTCCGATTATTTGAACCCATTGTTTCTTGTGGAAGCAAGAAAAGGGAGGAGAAAGAAGGAAAGCAATATGCAAAAGCTATAAACAGGTAAAGTGGGTTAGGTTTGAGAGAAAAGACAGACAGGTAGAGAGGGAGAAAGAGGAAGGAGATAGGAGGGATGTGAGTGGAAGGAATGGAGTGAAGGGGATGGAAGGAAAGGTAGAATAAAACTGTATGGAGAGAGAGAGGGGAGATTAGGGGGGGGGGGGGGGTAAGGATGGAGAAAAAAGAGATGAGGGGGATGGAGAGAGATAGGAGATTAGGGGGGGGAAGGATGAAGAGAAAAAAGGAGATGAGGGGGATGGAGGGGTGGAGAGAAGACAGGTAGAGATAAGATGAAGGGATGAAGGAAAATGAAGTTAAAGAGAATGGAACGAAAGATAGAAGAGGCAGTGAGCTAAACAGACGGCATGTATATAGGAAAGAAGATAATGTTTGTATTTACTGTATAATGGAAAATACGTGTTCAAGACTAGGAATCAGGGGAGATAGGAAAAGAAAGGCAAAATTATAGGAGGAAAGGAGTGGAGGCTGTGAAATGATGAGAGAGAGAGAGAGAGAGAGAGAGAGAGAGAGAGAGAGAGAGAGAGAGAGAGAGAGAGAGAGAGAGAGAGAGAGAGGAGAGAGAGAGAGAGAGAGAGAGGAGAGAGAGAGAGAGAGAGAGAGAGAGAGAGAGAGAGAGAGAGAGAGAATGGAAGGCAAGAAGGTAGAAAAATTTGAAACCTAACCATCTCACATTACCTCCTATACCTGGCTAGTCTGGGGAAAGGATAGGGGTGGTGGGAGGGATGGGGATGAAGTGAGAGGGAGGGGAGGGAAGTAAGGGGGAAAGGGACGACTTGCCTTGGGTGAGTGGGAAGTGGACAGGGAGGGTGGAGAGGTTGTGAGATGGTAAAGTGTTATGACTATGAGGGGAAAGAGGAGAGTGCATGAGTGAGAGGGGAGAGGGATTAGGTAGAGTAAGTGAGTAGGGAGAGTATGCGAGTAGAGAGAAGGGGGGTAAGATGATCAGGTGAGTGGGCAGAGTTGGTACGGAGGGAGAGTATGCGAGTGGGGAGAGGGAGGAGTGTGATGAGGTGAGGGGAGAGGGGGGGGGAGAGGAGAGTGTGACCAGGTGAGTGAAGAGAAGGAGGTGAGATCTTAAGGATAGGAGGGAAGGGACCGAGGCCATGCAGGTGAAAGGCAGAGAGAGAGAGAGAGAGAGAGAGAGAGAGAGAGAGAGAGAGGAGAGAGAGAGAGAGAGAGAGAGAGAAGAATCGAGGAGGGGGTTGGTGTTGGTAGGAGAGACGGGGTGAGAAGGAGTGGAAGAGGATAGAAGGAAAGTGAAGATGCAGAAAAGGTAATAAGTGGAGGAGAAAAGATTATGAAGACAGTAAAGGAATTTGATTGAAAAGTCGAAATATTCGTATAAATTTTGACATCCGTACAGTAACACTTCACTTCCTACCAACAAGAATGTATACGGTAAATGTAAAACAAAACACACGTGGATATTTTACATTGCGACTGTTTGTAAGTTTTTTCCTGGGTAGCACTGGTGACGAAGGAGAAGGAAGGGGGACAGGAAAAGGGAAAGCAGAAATTTAAATGGAGGTTAATAAAGGAAATGATTAAATAAAAGCATAGAGATTGAGAGAGTGGGGAGTATGCAGAAAAGAGTAAAGAAGGAAAAGGAAAGAGGTAAGGTGTTGTAAAAGAGGGAAGAGAAGAAAGGTGCAAGGAAGGAGGGATGTGGGGGAGGGAAGGGAGGGAATCAGTGAGTGAGTGAGTGAGTGAGTGAGGGGTTTGTACTCAACATGATACGGGTCTGGATGGAAGGGAGAAAGTCTTGGTGGGGGTGGGGGGGGGGGAGAAAAGAAAAGAGGAGGGGAGTACAAGAGTAGAGGGGAGGGAGGGAGGGAGGGAAGAATGGGGCCTAAGTGGAGGGACGTCCGCGGAGAGTATCATGAGGGAAGGAGGAGGCATCTGTCCATACTTGGAAATAGTGCTTGTCATCATACACTCCTGTATAGGGCCATCTCTAAATAGGGATGCATCACCTCATCAAGACAAATAAAAAATTATAATATTAATAATAATAATAATAATAATAATAATAATCATTATTATTATATATTAAAAATAATAATAATAATAATAATAGTACTAATAATAATAAATATATATATAATAATAATAACAATAATATAAATGATAAGTTTTATTTTCAACTATGGTAGGCTACCCCACAGGCTGCACAGAAAACAAAAGCCGTGGGGAATGACAAAGGGAACTAAGGAGAGTGAATGTGAAGAACAAGTTTATATTGAATGAGAACGAAGAACAGGTTATAATATAAATGGTGTTGTGAAATAGGACCGATCCCAGACCTCCATCACCCACCAGACCCTTACATTATCAGCAAACTATGGCCACTGTAGGGGAATGTGGTCACTGTCAAGGAACTAATTATCATTGTTGGTGTATTAAAGGCTTTGGGTTCCTCCACATTGAGTCTCAAAACAAAACTATCCTGGCTATGGGTTACTAAGGCAATGTGTTCTTTTTCTTGACACTATGAGAAGGATATATTTTTAGCCCCCACCTACTTACCCCTATATCCTACACTGAGTATGATTATTATTTTGATGTGAGATGTGTTTGTATTAGAAAGTATATAAACTAATTTCTATACCATCATAAAATATTCACCCTCAAACAGATGGTCTCACTATCGCTTCTCAAGTTTAATCTC
>JAWZYT010006893.1:5000-12500 GCA_034508575.1 Petrolisthes manimaculis | reverse complement strand
GGTTAGGTTAGGTTAGGTTAAGGGTTAGGTTAGGTTAGGTTAAGGGTTAGGTTAGGTTAGGTTAGGTTAGGTTAGGTTAGGTTAGGTTAGGTTAGGGGCAGTGGGGCGGGGCGGCGTGGCAGCGGGGCGGCAGGGCATCGGGGCAGCGGGGCGGGGCAGTGGGGCAGCGGGGCGGGGAGGCGGGGCAGTTGCGAGGCGGGGTAGCGGGGCGGCGGGGCAGCAGGGCGGCGGGGCAGCGGGATGCGGGGCAGCGGGGCGGGGCAGTGGGGCGGCGGGGCTTGACAGCGGGGCAGCAGGGCGTCGGGGCAGCGGGGCGGGGGGGCGGGGCGTCGGGGCAGCGGGGCAACGGGGCAGTGCAGTGGGGCAGTTGCGGGGCGGGGCGGCGGGGCAGCGGGGCGTCGGGGCAGCGGGGCGGCGGGGCGGGGCAGTGGGGCAGTTGCGGGGCGGGGCGGCGGGGCATAGGGGCGTCGGGGCAGCGGGGCGGGGCAGTGGGGCGGCGGGGCTGGACAGCGGGGCAGCGGGGCGTCGGGGCAGCGGGGCAGTGGGGCAGGGTGGCGGGGCAGCGGGGTGGCGGGGCGGCAGGGCAGCGGGGCGGCGGGGCAGCGGGGTGACAGCCGGGCGGCGGCGGGGCAGTGGGGCAGGGCAGTTGGGCGGGGCAGCGGGGCGGGGCGGCGGGGTAGCGGGGCAGCAGGTTAGGGGTTAGGTTAGGTTAGGTTAGGTTAAGGGTTAGGTTAGGTTAGGTTAGGTTAGGTTAGGTTAGGTTAGGTTAGGTTAGGTTAGGTTAGGTTAGGTTAGGTTAGGTTGGGTTAGGTTAGGTTAGGTTAGGATAAGGGTTAGGTTAGGTTAGGTTAGGTTGGGTTAGGTTAGGTTAGGTTAGGATAAGGGTTAGGTTAGGTTAGGTTAGGTTGGGTTAGGTTAGGTTAGGTTAGGTTAGGTTAGGTTAGGTTAAGGGTTAGGTTAGGTTAGGTTAGGTTGGGTTAGGTTAGGTTAGGTTAGGTTAGGTTAGGTTAAGGGTTAGGTTAGGTTAGGTTAGGTTAGGTTAGGTCCCGGTAGTATACCACGGTTAGGCTATGTTAGGTTAGGTCCCGGTAGTCTGCCCCGGTTAGGTCCCGGTAGTCTGTCCCGGTTCTGTTATGTTAGGTTAGGTCCCGGTAGTCTGCCCCGGTTAGGTCCCGGTAGTCTGTCCCGGTTCTGTTATGTTAGGTTAGGTCCCGGTAGTCTGCCCCGGTTAGGTCCCGGTAGTCTGTCCCGGTTCTGTTATGTTAGGTTAGGTCCCGGTAGTCTGCCCCGGTTAGGTCCCGGTAGTCTGTCCCGGTCCTGTTATGTTAGGTTAGGTCCCGGTAGTTTGCCCCGGTTAGGTCTCGGTAGGTTAGGTTAGGTTAGGTTAGGTTAGGTTAGGTTAGGTTAGGTTAGGTTAGGTTAGGTTAGGTTAGGTTAAGGGTTAGGTTAGGTTAGGTTAGGTTGGGTTAGGTTAGGTTAGGTTAGGTTAGGTTAGGTTAAGGGTTAGGTTAGGTTAGGTTAGGTTAGGTTAGGTTAGGTTAGGTTAGGTTAAGGGTTAGGTTAGGTTAGGTTAGGTTAGGTTAGGTCCCGGTAGTATACCACGGTTAGGCTATGTTAGGTTAGGTCCCGGTAGTCTGCCCCGGTTAGGTCCCGGTAGTCTGTCCCGGTTCTGTTATGTTAGGTTAGGTCCCGGTAGTCTGCCCCGGTTAGGTCCCGGTAGTCTGTCCCGGTTCTGTTATGTTAGGTTAGGTCCCGGTAGTCTGCCCCGGTTAGGTCCCGGTAGTCTGTCCCGGTCCTGTTATGTTAGGTTAGGTCCCGGTAGTCTGCCCCGGTTAGGTCTCGGTAGGTTAGGTTAGGTTAGGTTAGGTTAGGTTAGGTTAGGTTAGGTTAGGTTAGGTTAGGTCCCGGTAGTCTGCCCCGGTTAGGCTATGTTAGGTTAGGTCCCGGTAGTCTGCCCCGGTTAGGTCCCGGTAGTCTGTCCCGGTCCTGTTATGTTAGGTTAGGTCCCGGTAGTCTGCCCCGGTTAGGTCCCGGTAGTCTGTCCCGGTTCTGTTATGTTAGGTTAGGTCCCGGTAGTCTGCCCCGGTTAGGCTATGTTAGGTTAGGTCCCGGTAGTCTGCCCCGGTTAGGCTATGTTAGGTTAGGTCCCGGTAGTCTGCCCCGGTTAGGCTATGTTAGGTTAGGTCCCGGTAGTTTGCCCCGGTTAGGCTATGTTAGGTTAGGTCCCGGTAGTCTGCCCCGGTTAGGTCCCGGTAGTCTGTCCCGGTTCTGTTATGTTAGGTTAGGTCCCGGTAGTCTGCCCCGGTTAGGTCCCGGTAGTCTGTCCCGGTTCTGTTATGTTAGGTTAGGTCCCGGTAGTTTGCCCCGGTTAGGCTATGTTAGGTTAGGTCCCGGTAGTCTGCCCCGGTTAGGCTATGTTAGGTTAGGTCCCGGTAGTCTGCCCCGGTTAGGTCCCGGTAGTCTGTCACGGTCCTGTTATGTTAGGTTAGGTCCCGGTAGTCTGCCCCGGTTAGGTCCCGGTAGTCTGTCCCGGTTGTGTTATGTTAGGTTAGGTCCCGGTAGTTTGCCCCGGTTAGGTCCCGGTAGTATGCCCCGGTTAGGTCCCGGTAGTCTGCCCCGGTTAGGTCCCGGTAGTCTACTGTGGTCTAGGTTAGGTTAGGTAATACTACTACTACTACTAATATTACTACTACTACTAATACTACTACTACTAATTCTAATAGGAAGAGTTTAGGTTAAATAAGGCTTGGTTTGGTTAGGCTGTCGAGAAGAAGCCCAAAATTTTTTTTATTTGGCTTCTAAATCCAAAATTTCGCCCCCCCAATCCCTTGTTTTACCCCCCCCCACCCCACCAACCACCCCGGCGGCTTACGACCTTATATATATTCGGCAAAAATCGCCAACACCCCCATTTTAGCCAATCACAACTCACCTTGGGGCTACAAAACTGGGCTATAAAACATTGGTAACACTGCTTCTACTCTTCACACTTGGGCTATAGGTGGCTAGTGGTGGCTACAAAACATTGGCAACACTGCATTTACACATTCGAGTCAATTTCACTTTTCATCTACTATATTGCACACCTTTATACTTCACTTTAATCTACATCATTTTTAATACTACTAGTTCACTTTTAGTACACTTTATTCGTTTTCAAGGGCATTATTTTCATTTCATTTCATTGCAAATGTTTCTTTGTTTACATGTGTGTGTGAGAGAGAAAGAGAGAGAGAGTCGTAAGTATAGCCAGAACAAAAGCCTCAATTGGCAATACTACTACTACTACTACTACTACTACTACTACTACTACTACTACTACTAATAATAATAATAATAATAATAATAATAATATATAATAATGAATAATTTATAATCTATATATCTAATATATAATAGCATGGTGTATGTAAATAAACACGTTTTCTTTAGTGGTAGAAACGGGATAGAAAATTTGTTCACTTCATCCCTATATAAGTCAGATTTCCCTGCCTCCCTGCCTCCCTACCTGCCTGCCTGCCTCCCTACCTGCCTGCCTGCCTACCTGCCTGCCTGCCTCCCTACCTGCCTGTCTGCCTGCCTGCCTGCCTGCCTGCCTCCCTAACTGCCTGCCTGCCTGCCTACCTGCCTGCCTGCCTACCTACCTGCCTGCCTGCCTGCCTCCCTACCTACCTGCCTGCCTCCCTACCTACCTGCCTGCCTGCCTACCTACCTGCCTGCCTGCCTGCCTCCCTACCTACCTGCCTGCCTCCCTACCTGCCTGCCTGCTGTTAAAACAGGTTTTTTGGGCCCAAAAAGTCGATTTGTGCATCTTCGATACCATGGAAATTGAAATTTTTCTAGTACAGTACAAATCGACTTTTTGGGCCAAAAAAACGTGTTTTAGCATTTTTTTTGCCTGAAAATTGAAATTTTTCTAGCACAGTACAAATCGACTTTTTGGGCCAAAAAAACGTGTTTTTAGCATTTTTTTTGCCTGAAAATTGAAATTTTTCTAGCACAGTACAAATCGACTTTTTGGGCCAAAAAAACGTGTTTTAGCATTTTTTTTTGCCTGAAAATTGAAATTTTTCTAGCACAGTACAAATCGACTTTTTGGGCCAAAAAAACGTGTTTTAGCATTTTCTTTGCCTGAAAATTGATTTTTTTTTAGCACAGTACAAATCGACTTTTTGGGCCAAAAAAACGTGTTTTAGCATTTTTTTTGCCTGAAAATTGAAATTTTTCTAGCACTGTACAAATCGACTTTTTGGGCCAAAAAAACGTGTTTTAGCATTTTTTTTGCCTGAAAATTGAAATTTTTCTAGCACAGTACAAATCGACTTTTTGGGCCAAAAAAACGTGTTTTTAGCATTTTTTTTGCCTGAAAATTGAAATTTTTCTAGCACAGTACAAATCGACTTTTTGGGCCAAAAAAACGTGTTTTAGCATTTTTTTTGCCTGAAAATTGAAATTTTTCTAGCACAGTACAAATCGACTTTTTGGGCCAAAAAAACGTGTTTTAGCATTTTTTTTGCCTGAAAAGTGAATTTTTTTTAGCACAGTACAAATCGACTTTTTGGGCCAAAAAAACGTGTTTTAGCATTTTTTTTGCCTGAAAATTGAAATTTTTCTAGCACTGTACAAATCGACTTTTTGGGCCAAAAAAACGTGTTTTAGCATTTTTTTTGCCTGAAAATTGAAATTTTTCTAGCACAGTACAAATCGACTTTTTGGGCCAAAAAAAAACGTGTTTTAGCATTTTTTTTGCCTGAAAATTGAAATTTTTCTAGCACAGTACAAATCGACTTTTTGGGCCAAAAAAAACGTGTTTTAGCATTTTTTTTGCCTGAAAATTGAATTTTTTCTAGCACAGTACAAATCGACTTTTTGGGCCAAAAAAACGTGTTTTAGCATTTTTTTTGCCTGAAAATTGAAATTTTTCTAGCACAGTACAAATCGACTTTTTGGGCCAAAAAAACGTGTTTTTGCATTTTTTTTGCCTGAAAATTGAAATTTTTCTAGCACAGTACAAATCGACTTTTTGGGCCAAAAAAACGTGTTTCAGCATTTTTTTTTGCCTGAAAATTGAAATTTTTCTAGCACAGTACAAATCGACTTTTGGGGCCAAAAAAACGTGTTTTAGCATTTTTTTTGCCTGAAAATTGAAATTTTTCTAGCACAGTACAAATCGACTTTTTGGGCCAAAAAAACGTGTTTTAGCATTTTTTTTGCCTGAAAATTGAAATTTTTCTAGCACAGTACAAATTGACTTTTTGGGCCAAAAAAACGTGTTTTAGCATTTTTTTTGCCTGAAAATTGAAATTTTTCTAGCACAGTACAAATCGACTTTTTGGGCAAAAAAAAAACGTGTTTTAGCATTTTTTTTGCCTGAAAATTGAAATTTTTCTACCACAGTACAAATCGACTTTTTGGGCCAAACAAACGTGTTTTAGCATTTTTTTTGCCTGAAAATTGAAATTTTTCTAGCACAGTACAAATCGACTTTTTGGCCCAAAAAAACGTGTTTTAGCATTTTTTTTGCCTGAAAATTGAAATTTTTCTAGCACAGTACAAATCGACTTTTCGGGCCAAAAAAACGTGTTTTAGCATTTTTTTTGCCTGAAAATTGAAATTTTTCTAGCACAGTACAAATCGACTTTTTGGGCCTAAAAAACGTGTTTTAGCATTTTTTTTGCCTGAAAATTGAAATTTTTCTAGCACAGTACAAATCGACTTTTTGGGCCAAAAAAACGTGTTTTAGCATTTTTTTTGCCTGAAAATTGAAATTTTTCTAGCACAGTACAAATCGACTTTTTGGGCCAAAAAAACGTGTTTTAGCATTTTTTTTGCCTGAAAATTGAAATTTTTCTAGCACTGTACAAATCGACTTTTTGGGCCAAAAAAACGTGTTTTTGCATTTTTTTTGCCTGAAAATTGAAATTTTTCTAGCACAGTACAAATCGACTTTTTGGGCCAAAAAAACGTGTTTTAGCATTTTTTTTGCCTGAAAATTGAAATTTTTCTAGCACAGTACAAATCGACTTTTTGGGCCAAAAAAATGTGTTTTAGCATTTTTTTTGCCTGAAAATTGACATTTTTCTAGCACAGTACAAATCGACTTTTTGGGCCAAAAAAACGTGTTTTAGCATTTTTTATGCCTGAAAATTGAAATTTTTCTAGAACAGTGTAGACATGTACAAATCGTTTCTGAGACCCAAAAAACTCGATTTTTCGGTGTTTTTAGGCTAAATTTGGGATATAAACGGGTATCGAAGATGCATGCACAAATCGACTTTTTGGGCCAAAAAAACGTGTTTTAGCATTTTTTTTGCCTGAAAATTGAAATTTTTCTAGCACAGTACAAATCGCTTCTGAGACCCAAAAAACTCGATTTTTCGGTGTTTTTAGGCTAAATTTGGGATATAAATGGGTATCGAAGATGCATGCACAAATCGACTTTTTGGGCCAAAAAAACGTGTTTTAGCATTTTTTTTGCCTGAAAATTGATTTTTTCTAGAACAGTGTTGACATGTACAAATCGCTTCTGAGACCCAAAAAACTTGATTTTTCGGTGTTTTTAGGCTAAATTTGGGATATAAACGGGTATCGAAGATGCATGCACAAATCGACTTTTTGGGCCAAAAAAACGTGTTTTAGCATTTTTTTTGCCTGAAAATTGAAATTTTTCTAGCACAGTACAAATCGCTTCTGAGACCCAAAAAACTCGATATTTCGGTGTTTTTAGGCTAAATTTGGGATATAAACGGGTATCGAAGATGCATGCACAAATCGACTTTTTGGGCCAAAAAAACGTGTTTTAGCATTTTTTTTGCCTGAAAATTGATTTTTTTCTAGCACAGTACAAATCGCTTCTGAGACCCAAAAACTCGATTTTTCGGTGTTTTTATACTACATTTGGGATATAAACGGGTATCGAAGATGCATGCACAAATCGACTTTTTGGGCCAAAAAAACGAGTTTTAGCATTTTTTTTGCCTGAAAATTGATTTTTTCTAGAACAGTGTAGACATGTACAAATCGCTTCTGAGACCCAAAAAACTCGATTTTTCGGTGTTTTTAGGCTAAATTTGGGATATAAACGGGTATCGAAGATGCATGCACAAATCGACTTTTTGGGCCAAAAAAACGTGTTTTAGCATTTTTTTTGCTTGAAAATTGAAATTTTTCTAGCACAGTACAAATCGCTTCTGAGACCCAAAAAACTTGATTTTTCGGTGTTTTTAGGCTAAATTTGGGATATAAACGGGTATCGAAGATGCATGCACAAATCGACTTTTTGGGCCCAAAAAACGTGTTTTAGCATTTTTTTTGCCTGAAAATTGAAATTTTTCTAGAACAGTGTAGACATGTACAAATCGCTTCTGAGACCCAAAAAACTCGATTGTTTCGGTGTTTTTAGGCTAAATTTGGGATATAAACGGGTATCGAAGATGCATGCACAAATCGACTTTTTGGGCCCAAAAAACGTGTTTTAGCATTTTTTTTGCCTGAAAATTG
>JAWZYT010006892.1:15000-22500 GCA_034508575.1 Petrolisthes manimaculis | reverse complement strand
GTTTTCACAGTAATACGCGAGTGTTTACTTTCCGTCCCACTGTTCTGCATGCACCGGGCGGGTTTCTGCTCTCTCTCTCTCTCTCTCTCTCTCTCTCTCTCTCTCTCTCTCTCTCTCTCTCTCTCTCTCTCTCTCTCTCTGCTGCGTGTGTTGCATGGTGTGGTAGGGTGTGTGGTTGCGTTGTGTTGTGTTTTGTATTGTGTTGTCTTCCTGTGTTGTTACTGTATGTATTGTGTTGTGTTATTGTGTCTCTGTTGTGTGTGTGTGTGTGTGTTGTGCTATGTTCTTATACTTGTGGTGTGTTGTGTGTTAATGTATTAGTGCTGTGCAGTGTTGTATAGGATGTGTTATTGTGTTGTGGTGTTTGCGTCGTGTCGTATTATATTGTGCTGCTGTGTTAATTTATGCTTCTATTGTAGTGCTGTGTATGTGTTGTGTCGTCCCATATTATGTTGTCTTACAAAGTGACGACAACAGCTATATAATAACCCCAGGGAGATAAATCCCTTCCCTTTACTCTGTCGCTTCCTATGTTATTACAGTGGATGCTTGGCTGCCGGCTAGCGACCGTCTCAGGCCTCACCGTATCAGTCTATCCCTTACATTACCGGGGATGGAGGGAGTAAGGCCACTTGTCCACACAGCCTGAGGGAGACATGCAAGATGCAGCCTCCTCCACTCTTCGGTCTGGCTTACCTGCATCTCAACATTTTCTGGTTTGATATTGGATAAATCCTGATGCCATTTGGAATTTTGTCTAGTCGAGTACACTACCGTGCGCTTTGCCATATTTCTTTTCCTCTTCTGCCGCATTATTTCCATATAGATTTCCATACGTTTGCAAACCCGGGTATCGATGGTTTTGGTATCTGTGAGCGTCTTGTCTTTAATCAGAAATATTAATAACAACCGGAGTGTATTCATCCATTTTTTATTGAAATAATCTAGATAAAGTATGCTTGCTCCCCACTCAATAAATTATTCTCAAGGTCATAGATACAGAGTACGATATATTTCTTTGATTTCCGACAAAGAATGAAGGGGGTGTTTTGTACCCTATAGTCGCTTAGTCTGCCCGAACACTACAGGAGAGAACGCATTACTGATGCCAAGGGAAGTTAAGAAGCAATACTCTTTTGGTACATACATTAAAGTAGGCCAGAAAACAGGACCAAAAGAGCAAAAATTATGGTGATCTGTTGCTTAGAATAGTTTGGGGGAATAAGTTGCTCCCAGATTCATCAACACTGTACGTACTTCTCCATTAACCTTATAAGTAATTCATGTATACGGTTACTACTCCATCTTTATATAAATAGTTGGTTCGGTGGGGTACATCAAGACTGTTTTTGTTGAGTGTGAGGCAGGTGATGAAGGGGGTACTAATGATGATGATGATGATGATGGTTGTAATGATGATGATGATGAGGAGGAGGAGGAGGATATATGTATTTTTTTTATATTTCATTATTAGCTTTTGTTACATATGGTACAGTCGGTGGCAATAGTTCTGTTGCCTTACCTAACGTTTCTAGATGGATAATATGAAAGATAAACCATAAACAAACACATCCATCATACAGAATTACAATATCCGGTGGGCAAATTAATAAACTTCTCTTGTTTTCAGTTTACGAAGTTATGAAGCTTATAGTTTCATACTGCACTCCATCACATGACAGATGTGGCGACACGACTTTTGCCGCCGGCTGTACAACTACAATCAAATATCCATCAACATTTTTCTCCCATCGTAGTATATATCTTGGTAATAAAGAACAACACGTGTATGATTTCACAGCACCTCATAATAATAATAACAAATTGGCGTAGGTTGTTGTATGATTAAATATTGATATGATATTGATTTATTTGCACGATGGAAGGAAAGTTTCGGTGGTTATTTGATTGTGGATGTACATTTGAATTACAACATTAGTTATACGCATAAAGGTATAGTCTATTAAGCCGAAGCTTTTTGTATAGACCTGAATTATATAAAAGCCTAAAATTAAGAGGATGAGGAGAAGGAACACGATGATAATGATGATGATGATGATGATAATGGTATGGTGATGGTGATGATGATGATGATGATATTATGACGACGCATGTCACGGATAATTCTGGCCCCGATTGATTATATTTTTCACTCACGACACAATGCCGTCCACGTACTGTACTTAAAGTCTTTAGAAATAACCAACCACTGACATATTTACTGTACACTCGTGATACATAATTTCCGACCAGAGTATGAGGAGCAGAAAGCCTCGAATCGCCTGGTATTGCTCATATCCCCACTCACTCCACCTATAGAGGCTGAATTCGAATGCAGGGTATATGTGGTGTCTGTCGTTAGTCTCTGGTAAAAAAATTACGTATCACGAGTGTACTATACAAGGCTACTACAGAGGCATGTTCAGAAATGTACTAAAAATATACGATCCCCTTAAAAAGTCCGTAGAAATGATCACTTGCATATGTACAGTCACGATCACTAATAAGTATACGGTTTTGCTTGAAGCTTTGAACAGTTCAATTTATCGACGAACTAATTCCAATGGAGATTTTATTGTGTATGTATTTACTGTCTCTCTAGGTATTCGAAGCACACCTGAATAGTTATTAGTGCTTATGACTGTACCAATAGTATATACATTCCTGAAAAGTCCTTACACACACACACACACACACACACACACACACACACACACACACACACACACACACACACACACACACACACACACACACACACACACACACACACACACACACACACACACACACACACACACACACACACACACACACACACACACACACACACACACACACACACACACCTACTGACTCTCTCTTACACAATACCCAGTGTACAGTAATGTGGTACTTACCGATATGGATGTACACGGCTACAGAGGCAGGTTCGGCATTGGCAGGGGCACAGGTGTAGTTGCCAGAGTCCGCCGTGGTGGCTCTAGTGAGGAGGAGACGTGAGGTGCGGGACAGCTTATCGGTGACCACACTGATGCCGCCCCTGGAGCTGTAGTTGACGAGGGTAGTGCCACGGTACCAATAGATGTACTGGGGTGGCTCCGGGCTGCCTGTGACGGAGCAAGTGAGGTTGATGTTGCTGCCACTCACCATGTGTACCTCGTGGGGTCCTCCTATGTGTGCCTTGGCCTCTGTAATGACAACAATAGTAAGCATGTAGTAGATGTTATTGTTGTTGGTGTTGTTGATGGGGTTAGATTTGTTGTTGTTGTTGTTGTTGTTGGTGTTGTTGTTGTTGGTGGTTTTTTTTTTTTTTTTTTTTTTTTTTTTTTTTTTTTTTTTTTTAGAAATTCATTCCATTTAGTTCGGGTGAGAGAAGCTTGGTAATCTGCTCACACATTATCTATAAGAGTTGGAAAGTATGATTTAAATAGCTCATGATCTTCAGTTTTATACAATTAATCCATATTTGTTAACTCTCATAGTGTGTTAGCAGATTACAAGGCTCCACTCACCTGAACTGAATGGGACAAATATCTGCTGACGACTTGTACATTAAGGAATAGTATACTTTTGGTTCATACAGTACATTAGCACATTAGAGCGCCTTGATTCCACCAAACCATGACATGAAACAGGAGCAGATTAACACAAATAATGGTGGCCTGTTGTTTGGAATAGTTTGGAGGAATCTTACAGCTGCTCCAGACAGACTGACAGACTGACTGACTGACTGACTGACTGACTGACTGACCAACACTATACTAACCCCTTAAGGAATTGCCCAGGACAGAAGATACATTAACGAATTTTACAGGACAGAAAGTAGATTAAGGACTATGATGTGAGGATGAAAAAACACCCCCAGTCCCCCTCCCCCTCCCATTCCCTAGGCTTGAAAGACCACGTAGGATGAGGGACAAGATGATCATATAAGTTATAATTACATGCATCATAGTTTAACACAAGAGTTACATAATTCGAAAAGTTTAAAACAGTGTAAAATATACAATAGTGCTTAGGTTATGAGCAAAGGAAGTAAGATCAACAAGCGAGTAAAATATATCAGTATGTCAACAAGTGTATTTGGTATACGAACACATACATACACACGGAAACAGATTCACAGACAAAAAAAAAAAAAAAAAAAAAAAAACTAAATATAAAAAAATAAAACACACACACACACATAGTCACTCATAACCGGACCTACATAAAAACGTACACACACGCACGCACGCACGCACATTCCAACACAAACAAGGCACCCAGACAGACGCTCACATCGGTGTGTCTAAATGAGAGCATACATTTTTCTTTTACTTTTTATTTTCTTGTTCTTGTGTCCCTCTTCATTCCTATACTTACTGACTCAACATGGGCACGTCTTTAGAAATACACACCCATGTACACATAAAAAAAATACACACCCATGTACACATAAAAAAAATACACACCCATGTACACATAAAAAAATACACACCCATGTACACATAAAAAAATACACACCCATGTACACACACACACACACACACACACACACACACACACACACACACACACACACACACACACATACACACACACACGCCAACTGACCATTTCGTTGCGTTTTATCTAGAAAGACGAACAATTTTGTGGTAACCCTCTTAGTTATTTACAACGCTAAAGCCAACGCCATTTGCCCATCAATTACCAGATTAGCGGACTGACTCCCCCGCTGCGTGTATTGGTCATATAAAGTCAGACTCCACCATAACGTGATCGGCAATGAATGTCGAGAAAAAATGTATGAGAGACTGAGGTGAAAAAATATCGCCCTGGATTTTTATTGCTGAAAGTGGTTGAGCTTAGTTTTTTTTTTTTCTTGGTCGCCAGGGTCATGTTATTCACCGTCCTCTTTCTTTTTTATTAGATTAGGTTAGGTTAGGTTAGGTTAGGACTGGTTTTGTTTTGGTTAGGTTAAGTTAGGATTGGTTTTGGTTTGGTTAGGTTAAGTTAGGTTAGGTTAGGTTTCATTTTGGTTAGGTTAGAATTGGTTTTGTTTTGGTTAGGTTAATTAAGTTAGGTTAGGTTAGGTTAGGTTAGGTGAGGTTAAGTTAGGTTAGGTAAGGCTAGGTTAGGTCATGTTAGGTGTGGTTAAGTTAAGTTAGGTTAGGTTAGGTTAGGTGAGGTTAAGTTAGGTTAGGTAAGGCTAGGTTAGGTCATGTTATGTTATGTTTGGTTTCATTTCATTTCGTTTGTTTAGGTTAGGTTAGGTCGTTAAGTTAAGATAGGTTAGGTTAGGATAAAATAGGTTAAGTTAAGTTAAGTTCGGTTAGGTTAGGTTTTGGGTTAGAAAGTTTCGATATATAATTCACATAACTGGTGTTGGTAACAGAACTTATAACCACAACTGTACACCACATCTATATAATAGTACCATTGACTTTGTAAATGGTGATATCCAGAGAAGGTTGGTGGAGATGTGTGTGCCAGAAAGACATAACTATCCCAAATTGTATGGTGGTCTTTTTAATACTTCCATCGCCGTAGTATAATCACTGTACAATTAGACTCTACGGAGAACTGGTGGACTACAATTACAGGGTGCGTGAGGCCGTGTGGAATCTGCCTGGGGGTTTATGTTGTACCCGTTGTCTGTGTTGTCTTACTGTTTACAGAGAAAATATAATAAGTCTGCCTCGGTCTGGGTGTGTGGTGCTGACGGGATCGTGGGGGAAAAAAATATATAGATAAATAAATAAATAAATAAATAAATAAATAAATAAATAAATATATATATATATATATAAATATATATATATATATATATATATATATATATATATATATATATATATATATATATATATATATATATATATATATATATATATATATATATATATATATATATATATATATATATATATATATATATATATATATATATATATATATATATATATATATATATATATATATATATATATATATATATATATATATATATATATATATATATATATATATATATATATATATATATATATATATATATATATATATATATATATATATATATATATATATATATATATATATATATATATATATATATATATATATATATATATATATATATATATATATATATATATATATATATATATATATATATATATATATATATATATATATATATATATATATATATATATATATATATATATATATATATATATATATATATATATATATATATATATATATATATATATAATCCATACCTCCTCTCACATTCTATTATATTTTATCTTCCTCTCCCTCCTTCCTTCTGCCGATCTCCTCACCCACCATTCATCTCACAATCTCGCACACATTTACCCCCCTTCCTCCACCACCATTAGCAACCCCCCACCCACCCACACACACACACACACAGCCACTCTCTCCTCTTTCATTCTCACTAGACCACTCTCTTCCTCTCTCTCTCTCTCTCTCTCTCTCTCACCTACTCTAACCAACACTAATACACTTCCTCATGTAATATCTCGTGTATTCTCTCTCTCTCTCTCTCTCTCTCTCTCTCTCTCTCTCTCTCTCTCTCTCTCTCTCTCTCTCTCTCTCTCTCTCTCTCTCTCTCTCTCTCTCTCTCTCTCTCTCTCTCTCTCTCTCTCCTTTCGTACCGCCCTCCACCCTTTCTCGTTTGTCTATTTCCTTATACATTTATTTCGTCTCCTTCATTCTCATTCTTGCCTCATCCATCTCCTCTACTCCTCCCTATCCTTTCCTTTTCTCTTCTCCCTTCTCTCTCTCTCTCTCTCTCTCTCTCTCTCTCTCTCTCTCTCTCTCTCTCTCTCTCTCTCTCTCTCTCTCTCTCTCTCTCTCTCTCTCCTCCATCATCATGCATTCTCCCTCTCTATCAACATTTCTCTTCATTTTCTGCCCCACTTATTCCTTCACCCTCGCTTTCACCCTTCCTCCCTTCCACCCTCACCCTCTTGTTGCCTCATCCCCTTCCAGCCTCATATCCATCCCCGTCACCCTCACCCTCATAATATTCTCTCCTCTTCTCTGCTTTTTCTTTCACACACACACACACACACACACGCACAAGAAGAAATTGGGTTGAGCACTTGGAAAAAAAATGAGATGATAACAGAGAAACAATTTGGGTTTAGGAAGGACAGATCATGTATAACAAACTTACCGAGTTACTATACGAGAATATCACGTAAAACAATCCAATACAGAGAAGGATGGGTGGTTAGTATTTACTTATACTTTGAAAAAGCTTTTGGCAGAGATCTACACCAATGACTTATATGGAATTTACAACATAAAGGAGGAGTGAAAGGAAAACTACTATAAGTCTAAAAGAACTAAGCTATGCAGAAAAATTAATAAAACTAAAGTTACCTAATGTGGAAAAAAGACGAAAGAGAGGAGATATGATAATGGTTTACAAATGTGTCACGGAAAAATAGATATAGATATTTAAAACTTATGTCAACA
>JAWZYT010006892.1:0-10000 GCA_034508575.1 Petrolisthes manimaculis | reverse complement strand
AAGGCACCGAGCTAACATCACCCCGCAGTCTCCTCTTTCGTCTCTCAGTGAATGGGGCGAAAGGAGGAGTGTCACCGAGTTCCATTAGTCCCTTGCGTGGGTAATTAGACGTCTCAATTAGTGGCAGCAGGATTGTATATACAGTCACGAGAACTTTTGCATTCCCCGAGTAACTTTGGGAACATCTGAGATTCGTTCTTCGTGTGTTTGCCGTATGTCAGGGGAAACACTAATCCGTAAATGCTATAGGGATGATATTAGGAGCCCTGCTTGACTGAACCATCAATGGGCATTATACGAAGCCACTTAATAATCATCCACAGAAATTTAGTACATACTTCAAATGTACGATACGTTATTGAGCTAGGGATGCCAGGTGGAAATACACTATCCACACACCTTACACAAGTAAAAACCTTCCAACACCCAATGGCCAACAACAACCTACAACTCGCACCTGGAAAGACTAAATCATCTTGAAGATTCACTTTTATCCTCCAGACACTCAACCCAAACACAACGTACTTACGTCTCACAACTTGGAACATTAAAACATCTCCAACACTCACTTACATCCTCCTGAAACTCAATTACCAGAACACAACTTACCTACGACTTGCAGTTTGAAGAATCTGGACAGCTTGGGCTCTGTGGACACCTGACACTCGTAGGTGCCTGAGTCTGCGAGTTGGGCAGACTCGATGCGGAGGGTCCAGTCATCAGAGCCCTCGGAGTGGAGTGCCGTGAAGCGAGCGTCGGTAGTGTATGTGAAGAGTGCCACTGTCAACACGTGTACATCTTTCTTACGGATCCACGTGACCTGAGGAATGGGAAATGAAGAACGGAATATACAAAGGATCTCAGCACAACAACAGACTGAGTGTACCTTGCTAGACTGATAGGTTTTACTGAAATATCTAGTATATTGGGGTGAGGGAAAGCATAGTAAAGAAGAAGGCTGATCCCCATCCATCACTCGCGCGAGAAGAGGAAAGACGAGACATTAGAATGTTAAAACTGAGTGTCTATATGTTCGTGTGTTGGGAACCAGTACTGCATATTCCTCAGTTTACATTTGCTGGTCTCGATAAACAGATTGATGTTATCGTTCACTGCTTTGTTTCCACACACGAATCATGAACACCAGGCAAAGGGGAAAGGTACTGATGATGACTTTTGTATCGAACCGAAATCCAACCTGAGAAATTGAATAGGGATCTTAAGGGTGAAGAGATGAAGAAGGACTGCGAGTGTGAATAGTATAGGAGGTAAGGGTAAATGGATTAGTTAGGAGGAGCTAAATCAATCTGAGAATTAGGAGTAAGGCGTTGAGAGTGAGAGGAAACAAAAAGAGTAGTAAGAAGACAGACGAAACGAGCGACAGAGTAAGTGAAATGTGGCTTGATCAGTCCGTAGACTTTTACTCAGACTAATTATTCCATGTACTACAAAGGTAACTACAGTAGATTAGATAACTAGATGTGTAGGAAAAGAGATATATATATATATATATATATATAGAGAGAGAGAGAGATAGAGAGAGAGAGAGAGAGAGAGAGAGAGAGAGAGAGAGAAAGAGAGAAAGAGAGAAAGAAGGAAAGTGAGAGAAAGAAGGAAAGTGAGAGAAAGAGAGAGAGAGAAAGAGGGAAAGTGAGAGAAAGAGAGAGAAAGCGGGAAAGTGTGTGTGTGTGTGTGAGAGAGAGAGATAGTGTGTGAGAGAGAGAGAGAGAATGGAAGATGAGGTAGGCCTGATCACCAGCCCCACACTCCTGTCTCATCTCTTACATCAACACTTGGTGCCAGGTAATGTAATCATCAGCACTGCCTCACTGATGACACCACCACATATCTCACCACTATTCCTGCCACCACCACCACAACCACCACTAACACCACCACCACCCCCACCACCACATATCTCACCACTATTCCTGCCACCACCACCACAACCACCACTAACACCACCACCACCATCACCACCACATATCTCACCACTATCCCTGCCACCACCACCACAACCACTAACACCACCACCACCACCATCACCATAGCACGTCTCACCCCTACCATTACCACTACCACCACTATCACCACCATAGCACGTCTCACCCCTACCACTACCACTACCACCACCACCACCACTATCACCATCACTACTCACAGCACGGTCTCCCAGATGTTTGACCCGGCAGTGAAGGTAAGCGGTTCTGGAGACGGCGCCCACAACCCTCGACCTGGTGGAGTTGTCGAAGTGAGGTCTGACGAGGGGCTGGTCCTTGACGGGGGCCGGACGGGAGGGAGGGGCGCGTTCCAGGATGCCCACTATGCCTGTAAAACAAAACAATAATACAATGAATGATAAACAATACATACAATAATACAATAATACAAAAATACAACAATACAATACAGATAACATTTAATTATTGATTGATGTTCGTGGGCCCCATACACACTTGTAAAGCATAATGGATGTAATTGTTAATGATGTTTACAGAGTCTTTGAGGCTTTTGTAACATATTATTAACGTTATTTTGATCTTTATAATGCCAACCAGGCCACTACCAGGATACAGACGAACTCAGTACAACATGTGGTCAGGTTAGAGAGGAATTAGGTCTAGCCTCCTGTTCGCTGGCAATGTCTCCTCAAGAGCTGTAAACTGGTAGGAAGTATAAAATGTCCCGAGTGATATCAGGTGGTAAGGGTTAGACTCTATCTCCACCTTGGTATCGACGAGGGACCCACCGCCTCACACACCTGACTTATGTTACAGCCTAGACAATTCCCTGCACCCTCCTTGGCCTGCTCTACACCCCGGAAAGAAAGTGATAGACACACACGCACACACACAGATAGACACACAGACGTAGACACACACACACACGCGTACAGAAAGAGAGTGAGATGGTTACCTCGAGTTAATATGTCCTACTTTTCATACCATCAACACCCCCCCGTATGTTAATATATACAGTATACATAGAGCCTGAGTGACAGAACACACCACAAACTATTTCCGTAAACTAACCACGACGGCCCTCATTATTTTCACCAGCGATGATTATGTGGTTCGGAAGTAATTAGCCAAGCTGTAGTAATCGTGATGAGGCAATATTATGTTCATCACCACTACAACCACCGCTGCTGCTGCTATGTATTATTAACGCTTGAGGACATTTGTATTACATTTACAGTACATAATAATACATGAGCTTAATGTGACTGTGTGTTGAGAGGCGATAAATATTAACCATGTCCATATATTTATTCAACTCAATACTTTGGCGTCGACGTTTTTTGTTATGGGAATTATAATACAGTATAAGAATGACACACATGATTATTATACCGTAATTTATGAAGATTGTTCCCACGTCTTCATGCTCTGCTTCACAAATGCCTCCCTCTTCTCCCAGTACTCTCACCTCTCCTCCCTCTCCTCTCTTCCCTCCTTCTCCTCCTCCTCCTTCTCTCACAGTCCCCTCACCTCTTCTCCCTCCTCTCTCCCTCCGCTTCCTCCTCCCTCCTCCTTCTTCTTCCTTCTCACACTTTTCCCGAACACACACACACACATTCACTCTCTCCACAGCATGCTATCTCCCGTACCATTATCGCACTTCCTCTGTTGCTTCACCGCCCAAACCATTAAGTCATATTGTGGTTCACTCCTAATGTTTCTGGTTGAGGAAGTAAACAGTCAGGCACCAGACGGAATTGTAGTGAGGCGGAAATGCAGCGATTCTCATTATGCACCCACTCATTTCTCACACATACTGCTTCATTTCTCACCCCTCACTCTCTCATAATCTAATCACTCATATACTACCTTATTTCTCACCCCTCACTCTCTCATAATATAACCACTGCATCATTCCTCATCACCCACTCACCTCCTGCCTCATTTCTCCTCAACCAGTCTCTTATAATTCACCCACTCATACACTCCTTCATTCCTCACTTACTCTCATTATTCAACCACTCTCACATAAGGTGCCCTCATTCCCCACCACCCACCCACTCTCTCATAATACACCCACTCTCATGATTTACTCACAAGCATACACACTTTTACACCTCACCACCCATGCAGGATCTCATTATTCACCCCCACACATACACCCCCTCATTCCCACCCCACCCACACACCCACTGACAGACTCACCCACCACACACCCACCACCCACCACACCCACCACACCCACTACACACCTTCTCTATCACTGTCCACCCAAGGTATATTAATCGGCATCATTTTTTGTACTGCCCCGTCCATTAATTATATTTTACTATAAGCCGTGGCACCACTCCATAAAGCTTACCCCCGTGATATTGGAGAAGCCTCTTTTCGCTCGGCACTTTCTTGTGGCCCCAGACGTTGACGGATGAAAATGAATCGACTTGAAAATGTTTAATGGTATTTTTATTATTTATTATTATTTTTTTAAAGATACTCTTAGGGATATTTTTATGGATATTTTTAGGATACATCTACTGAAATTCCTGGACGCCACGTGTGCGTTTTAAGTATATGTATGTGTAAAAGATCATACAGAGAAAACGTCAGCCTAGGTCAAATAAACTCCGGTTAGGTCAGGTCAGGTCAGGTCAGGTCAGGTCAGGTCAGGTCAGACACAGCAGCTCAAAATATGACGTGACACAAATTCTGTAAAGGAGGGACAATAATTAAGTTGATATATATGAGGCAACTAATTCATGCAACTTTGGCCAGGAAACAGCTGACCTCAGTAGGGATGACCTGTTTAGTGGTTCAGTTTGTAGGAATCAGTAGTCTCCAATAATTCTCTGGCCCCACATTAAATCCCCCCCCCCCCTGGAGCAATGCATCACCACGGACGAATTATTCTGAGAAATGGGTGTTGTTTGGTACCTCTGTTCTGTTCACGGGGCAGTAATGCAGCGTTGGGTTTTATGTGGATGACAATATTTCTAAAGTTCACTGCCATAACTTGTAGCTGGGCAAGGTAACGTGTGGAAATCTTACAGTCAGTCAGTCAGTCATTCAGTCAGTCAGTCAGTCAGTCAGTCAGTCAGTCAGTCAGTCAGTCAGTCAGTCAGTCAGTCAGTCAGTCAGTCAGTCAGTCAGTCAGTCAGTCAGTCAGTCAGTCAGTCAGTCAGTCAGTCAGTCAGTCTTGTTTAACAAATAATTGGAAAAAAAAATCTAGTAATGTTTCAACTTCTAGTGTGTCAGATTTGCTACAACTATATATATTCCGAATCTGCTATAGTTTGTTCAGTCAGTGGGACGTGTTTAATTCAGGGAAGTAACTGTTGTGAGCAGATTGAAGCACACATAACCCTCCGAACTCTATCGTAAAACACGTCTCTACGGTCTTATTATGTGGAGGGATTCTGTTCCTTGGGATATTTTGGAGGAATCAGCAGAGCCCCCGAATTTCCCACAGTATACAGGTTTATTCCCTTAATTAAGTGTCCGAATCCTGAATCACGACAACACTGAAATGAATAGGTTAGAAGAGGCCTATTTCCAACTGAATAGGTTAGAAGAGGCCTATTTCCAACTGAATAGGTTAGAAGAGGCCTATTTCCAACTGAATAGGTTAGAAGAGGCCTATTTCCAACTGAATAGGTTAGAAGAGGCCTATTTCCAACTGAGCACCATTTATATTCCATTGCTCGGATTGTTAAAGAGTGAAAGAAGGTGGGAGAGAATGCACTGTATAGATAGATAGATAGATAGATGTAAGAGTGAGTGTAGTACAACAGTTGACCACCTAAAATCACGCACGGTACATTAAAAGTGAGGTGGCCTTGTTGGTAAATTGCATGGAAGGTTACTGATTCCTCCAAACTATGCCAGAAAACAGACCCCCTCTCTATACTACTAATAGGGGATCAGTTTCTTGGCATAGTTTGTAGGAATCAGAGACCTTCCAAATCAACCACAACAACAATAGTAGAATATCCCCTTCAACGCCCCCACCAGTATACAACCCGACCACCAGTATGTTCCCAAACAATGCCCGGTCCACCATCCAGCCAGCCACCCTGCCCCGGACAAGGATACTTCCAACATACACGCAAATTGTTAGAGAAATGTTTGCAGCGTGTTGCAAGCGCCTGTTTCAAGCACGTGTGTCCGGCCTTTACCCTGTCACTTATTCCTAGGTACTCCAAGCACACTATCTCTCTCACTGTTATTTCATTTTATTTTATATATATATATATATATATTTTTTTTTTTTTAATTATTATTATTATATATTTTTTTACTCTTGCCACACAGTTTTTAACACCAACAATATAATAACGTAGGTAACTTGGTCTCTTTACTCGTTCACATACAATATATTAATTCATATGTACAGTCACGTTCAATTGTCCTGTCAACACCTTCCAATGAAAAGGCCTCCAGAAATTATGTGCAACTAAAGTAATAATTGGTCTCTGTAACATTGGTTCAAAAGATTACACTCAAATGGTTTACTTTCATTCACAAGAGACAAAACCTTTGATCGTGACAGTACATATTATTATTATAGTCTTCAAATCAGTGTTATCATCCCTCCAAACACTCCCCCCCCCCCCACATGGGTTATCTATTTGTAATCTCCACTTCACTTTTTACACTTTTTTGTCTGGTTTTCTGTTGCCTCCAAACGTCTTGTGTATTCAGCCATTCTACGTTCCTCCATTAGCCACTTAAACATTACTCCCTCTTCCTCTATACTTTTGCTCCTGTTTACTGCATACCACTCCACTCTATTCACATAATATAAACATAGGATTCGTACTTATTACGGACAGGTTAAAGTATATCATTCATTTACGTATAACTCTACATACTCTATACTTCTTTACTAAACTATCCATTTGTCATTATTCTCATCCCTTCCTTCGTTTTTCATTTCGTATGTGTTCTGATCGACTACTATATCATTAAGTTAAGGAATTTAATTTTATATATTCATTCATTACTGATATTATTATTATTATTATTATTATTATTATTATTATTATTATTATTATTATTATTATTATTATTATTATGGAGTTGTTCTGCAGTTGGCACCGACATCAGTTCCTCAGTACCAAGCAGTGTCCCCGTCACTTGGTCTGGCAGCTGTCTGGCACACCTCCCTCTTTGTTGTTGTTGTTGTTGTTGTTGTTGTTGTTGTTGTTGTTGTTGTTGTTCTGTCTCTCTCAATGCGTGTGTGTGTCTGTGTGCCTGTGTGTCTGCGTGTGTGTGTGTTTGTGTGTGTGTGTGTGTCTGCGTATGTGTGTCTGTGTGTGTGTATGTGTGTCCGCGTGTGTGTGTGTGCGTGTGTGTGTGTGTGCGTGTGTGTATGTGTGTGTGTGTGTCTGTGTGTGTGTGTGTGTGTGTATGTATCTGTGTGTGTCTCATATCTCCTCCCTTCCTTCCTTCCTTCCCCTTCCCCTCTTTTCTTTCGCTGTATTATCCGACTTCTTTTACGTTTCTCCCCTTCCTCTCGCAACATTTCAAATCCCCGTTCCTCTTCATCCCAGATTTGCAGTGGCCGCATACGTGTACCCTCTTCTCCTTCACTTCTTTCCTTTATACGTGCACTTTCTTTCCTTCCCTCCTTCATTCGTATCTTCATTCCTTCATTCATCTTTCATCCTGTCTGTCTTTCTTCCATCCATACTGCCTTGCAAGTGACTGGCTAATGAGAATAATCACGAGTTATAATAAGTTAATAAGTAAATAATTAAATAAGTATCAATTGATGCTGTATTAAATTAACTCCAGTAAATATGAGACAGGAAATGTAAGCATTGTATGTAACTGGTTCACTGCTATGTCAGATGATTTAGACACTTCAACAACACCTGGATATATTTATGTATTTATTCGTTGTGGTTCATGTCAGCATTTCACCCCTAAACCTCTGTACTTCACATCCTAACTTCTGCAATATTTCCTCTCGAGACAACAGCTTTCGATCAAGTGTCTCCTCCCTTACCTACCACATCAGACCCGATGTTGTTATTGGTCTTTGATGTAGGTCCTCACTCTAGAGTCTGCCGCCGCCTTCTCTCCCGTCAGTAGCATCTCATTCCCTGCCTTCCTCTCCTCGTCCGCTTGGTAATATCGCCTTCCCTTTTGGTTTCCTTCCAGGGCCGCCTTTCTTTTTATGGCGTCATCTCCCGCCTTCATTCCTTCCCTCCTTCCTTCCTTCCCAAACTTGTCTCCTTTCTGCTACCTCACCTCTCTGAAGAAAACTATATATATTTTTTTCGTGTCCCATCCTGCCGCTTCCTTGTCTCTTTGCCCTGTCGAGTTTTTACTGCAGTCCTACTTACACTACATATCATTTTTATCTTTTACCTACCCCTCGCAGCCTCTCTCTCCTGCTTTACTATCCTATTTCCTTTTTTGCAGCCTCTCTTGCAAGCCTTTCTATTCGTATTTTTTTGTACCTTGCAACCTCTCTTTTGCCTTCCTACTTTGACTCCTATATTTGCATCATTTTCCCCTTCGTCTGTCCTTATATCTATCTTCTCTCTTTGCCATCTCTCTCTCCACCTCTACCCACTTTACTTCCTTCTTGTTCCATTGCAGCATCAGCTTACCCTCAAATTGTCCTTCTCTATTCTAAACTTTCTCCACTACTTACTTCTTCTCCACCCCTTACCTTTTCTATATATATATTCCTCTGCACATCATCACTTCCTTCCACCTCTTCTCATGTCTCTTTGAAATACAATCACTCTGTTTTCTTACTTCCTTTTTTTTTTTCTTCATGCCTCGCTCCTGCTCCTCCCTCTCGTCTTTTCACCCTAACCTACCTTACTCTCCTTCTTTGAAATATAATGCCTCGTGCGTCTTAACTTCCTCCTTCTCGTCCCTTTTTTCATCATCAGCTCTCACCTTCCTTGCCACCGTCGTCCCATCACTTTTTCTCCCCTTCTCTGAAAACTTTCCCTTCCCTCATCTCTTCCTCCTACCCTGCCTCTTGTCTTTCCCTCTAGGCTCGCCTCTCACACCTCGTCTCATGCAGCCTCTCCCTTTAGGTTTCCCTCACCCACCTGCCTGCCTGCTTATCCACTGTCTACTCACCTTCCCGACTATCCACCCACCTGCATACACAGACACCTCTCACTTCCATCCCATAAGCATACTCACCTACTTGTCTACCCTCTCACCCATCCATCAGTATACCTACCTTCCTGCCTACCCATCCTCCTCACCTGCCCACCCACCTACACAACAACAATGGCCTCACACATCAGAGCCCCTGTAAAGCCTCACTATAAATGCTCCTTTATCTCGGGACTTGAAAGAAAGATATTTTTAGCTCCGGCCTAAGCCGAGAGCTCTAGGTTTTATTGTAATTATTATTCTTGTTCTTCTTCTTGGGGCGAACACTTCTTAAAAGGGGTTCAACCAATATTTAAGAGCTTCAACCGAGAGGGGGTTCAACCGAGGGGTTCACCCTCAATAAAAAGGGTTCATTTTCAAAATTTCAATATAACCATATGAATACGAAAATCCAGATAAAACATAATTAATATTTTTGAGACCTTTACATATGGATATATTATTATTTCACTTGAATCATTAAGAGCCGGAGCTTTTGAAGGGTTTTCCTTCATGTTCTTGTTTATTATTATTATTATTATCATTATTTTTGTTTTACCTATAACAACTCACGTGAGGCCGTAAAGCGTGTGTCTGAGACTCGTGTGTGAATTAGTCGTGATGGAAATATATCAGTGTGTTGATGTTCAAAGTTAGTTTTAATGTCTTGTGATGGATGTCAAGTGTTGTGAGAGAGGAATCTGAAAGTATATATAGGTTGGCAGAAATATTACAATGGACTACCAGTGTGTTATTATAATGTGATTGGCAGGGTAAAAGTGTGTTAACGAGTCGTCACCACCATTAACAGTAACTAATGATGATTTACGAACACTACCAGCGAGTTTTGACGAGGCAGTACCATGTATTATGATGAAAGAGCGAGAGAACCATTTATCAGAGATTCAGTTCAG
>JAWZYT010006891.1:22500-29980 GCA_034508575.1 Petrolisthes manimaculis | reverse complement strand
TTCCCTCTCTCTAAACTTCTCCCTTTCCTTCCCTTCCTTTCCCTCCCCTCTTTCCTCTCTCTACACTTCTCTCTCCCCTCACTTCCCCTCTTTCCTCTCTCTACACTTCTCCCTTCCCTCCCCTTCCCTCTTTCCTCTCTCTACACTTCTCCCTCCCCTCACTTCCCCTCTTTCCTCTCTCTACACTTCTCCCTTCCCTTCCCTTCCTCCCCATTTTCCTCTCTTTACACTAATGTTGCGTTGCTTCTCTCTGTACCTTTCACACCATCTCTGTCTCTCTCTCTCTCTCTCTCTCTCTCTCTCTCTCTCTCTCTCTCTCTCTCTCTCTCTCTCTCCACCAAACCAATCCACCGCAGCACCACTCTCCAATTTACTCTTGTGAGAACCGTAAATCTTTCTCTGTCGACCAATACACCTTTAAAACAACACTGGAGGACATTGTAATTTCACTTAGTAATAATGACATGAAAAAAAAATAAGATATAAACAGCAACTCTAGACACCCATCTCATAAATCTAAAAAAATAATCATTACGACTACTTTATTTTGTTTTGAAAGTGATCATCCCTCACTTTCTTTCCTTAATTCCAACTCTTTTAATTAATTAAGTGTTGATTAATCTGATTGTCAGGAATTTGTTCAGAGTTATATAATTAAAAGATAAGAGAGACTTTCACCTATATACTGTGTAGTGGTTAGTATCAAAGAGAGAGAGAGAAAAAAAAAGAGAGAGAGAGAGAGAGAGAGAGAGAGAAAAAAAAATAAGAAAGAGATAGAGAGACCTTCATTTGGTGCTGTGGCGAGGTAACCTGAACCATGCTACACCCGCCCACACCCTCCCTCATCTCTCTCTCTCTCTCTCTCTCTCTCTCTCTCTCTCTCTCTTCTGTGTTTTTCTTGAGTCTGTGTTCGAGGCCACTATTCTCCACCAGGTGCTCTTCACTTGACACCTTCCTTCCTTCCTTACTCTGTACTACTGGGGACAACAGTTACTTTACTCTCCTCTCCTTTCTCGTCTTCCCCCTTTTTCTGTTTGCATTTATTTACACTTTTCTCTCTTCTCTCTTTCACCTATTTTTTGTTTTGTTTTCAGGTTCTAATTCTTTGCACAATTTTCTCTTTTCTCTTTCTTTCATCTTTTATGTTTATGCTCCCAATTCCTTTCACTTTCATCTTTTAATGGCAGCGATCATTTGTCAACAATTTTTTTTTTTAATTGTACTGCGGATTCGAACCTGGGATCTTTCGGTTAAGGCCAAATAACAGCCTTCGTATTACTTTTTACTCTGTGTCAAACTATGCGGCCGTACGTACCGGCTAAACAGACAGACAGACACACACACAGACGGAGTGTTTTATACAGATATCATACCTTACATTGAATGGCTTTATTTACAGTGAAACGCTAAGCACATACCAGGCTAACATGACCCTCTTTCCTTGTCTGTTCCAGGTAAGCTTAAACTGGATGGGTGATCATGTAAGACAACAAATGGTAAGTACGACAGACCATAGTATACCATATAGAGTTGTAACGAGACCATAATATAGGACAAGGAAGGATAGCGTCCTCCTGTAACCCTAGTTGGAATTCATGGCCTTTTAAACACCATCGTAGTCTATAGGCTAGGCAGCAGACACCATTCATTAATCAACATAACCGTAGACAGACAGACAGACTGGCTAATGAATGAGTGAGTAGATGAATGAATGAATAGATCAATAAAAAATAAAGGTATATAAGAGGGATTATTTATACTGGAGGAGAGAGGAGCGAGAGAGAGAGAGAGAGAGAGAGAGAGAGAGAGAGAGAGAGAGAGAGAGAGAGAGAGAGAGAGAGAGAGAGAGAGAGAGAGAGAGAGAGACAGAGAGGAGGGCTGATAAAAAGGAAGGAGTAATGATGGGAGAGATGTGTGTTTTCATTCGTACAGGTCTAATGCTTAAACAAGTGGGAGAAAAGGATTAGGGACGAAGGGAAGGCGAGGAGAAATGAGTGCTGTGGAGGAGAGTAAAAAAGTGAGGATGGGGAAAAGTTGGAGAAAAGAATATCACGAAAAAGGAAGAAAGGAAGGAAGGAAGGAAGGAGAGGATGAGGAAAAAGTTGGAGAGAAGCCCATCACGAAGGAAGGAAGGAAGGAAGGAAGGAGAGGCAGAGTGTTGGAGGCTACATTTTCGTACCTCAAAGATGGAACTAGAATGTGGAAAATTACTCACATTACCGAAGAAGCGAATTGCTCCACCTAAAATGTTGAATTGAGGGATGGAGGCTGGTGTTAGTTCCTCCACAACCCTACTCATCTTAAGGACCCTGTGATCGTGTATAAAATTGGAGACTTCTGATTCCTCCTGACTATGCTACGAAACAAGCTCCTTCCCTATAGGTGGTGTTTCGTGGCAATATTTGAAGGAGTCATTATTCTCCAACTTTTTTACTATATCACAGGGTCCTTAAGCTGTGTCGGAACTCCAATATTTTCACACTGGAAATAAGAGACGTGAGGTTAGATAGAAGGACACCCAGCGGTTCAGGAAACAGTTAATTATTATATGCTTCATTCAAACTATTCCAAGAAACAGACTTCTGCTTCCTTCAAACTATTCAAAAAAAAAAAAAGGATTCCAGCTTCCTTCAAACTATTATTTAAAAAAAAAAAAAAAATCCTGCTTCCTTCAAACTATTATTTAAAAAAAAAAAAAAAAACTCCTGCTTCCTTCAAATTATTAAAAAAAAAAAAAAAAAAAAAAAAAAAAAAAAACAGACTATTGCTTCCTCCAAACAATTCCAAGGAACCAACGAGGTAAACTGTGCCACACATGGAAGTAAAGATCTACCTCCATGGTCCCACACCCCACAGAGACGAGACTGTGGTGATGGGACCCTTCATGACCCCATAATGATCTAATCTAAACGAGTAACTCTCTTAAATAGGCCAAGTTTGCTTCCATTTGAACCCTGACTGTCAACAAGCAGAGCCTCACCAACCAATCAACCAACCAATCAACCAACCAACCAACCAACCCACCAATCAACCAACCAATCAACCAACCAACCAACCCACCAACCCACCCACCAACCAACCCACCAACCAACCCTACCACTCACTTAATGGGAAATTCTTTTTTTTTTTGGGGGGGGAATTGGAATGAATTTGAAGTAACTCTTGTGGTCATAAAGTTTTCATGTTACTTACCTGTACAAGAAATAAAGTAGTCATCGTCAGTAAATGTTCCTCCTCATTACTTAATTAATAGTGTTTCCATATATATTCTGTCTGTACACACACACACACACACACACACACACACACACATTATACTTCATGATAACACACACACACACACACACACACACACTTCATGATAATACGCACATACACACACTTGTTGCGTGTGAGAGGGGAGACTGGAGAGCAACAAGTCGGAGGCGAAGGAGAGAAAGTGAAACAGTATAGCAACGACCGAGGTAGGGTGGACATCGCTGCCGGTATCCTCTCTCACTCTCTCTCTCTGTCTCTCTCTCTCTCTCTCTCTCTCTCTCTCTCTCTCTCCAGCATCCGGGGAGAGCTGCATAATCTTTAGGAAAATTTTACCCGAGAAAGTGTAATGTTATAAAGTTGAGGAAGTGAGTGAGTGAGTGACGGTATTTATTATTACTATGTCAACAGCAGAAGAAAATCCACTCTGACTTATCGTAAACACCAACCAACTTAATCATTCATGGGAGAGTATACCTTTTGATTGATTGGAGTGCCTTGATTCCTCCAAAGTATGCCATGAAACAGACCCATGCAGATGAAGAAAAATAATGGTATCCTGTTGCCTGGAATAGTTTGGAGGAATCATTTGCTCCAGATTTACCAACACTGTATCCTTCAAAATGTTCCTAGAGAGACCTGAACCTAGAGGTGAGAATCGTTTAGTCACAGCATTAAGGAGAGGGTATAGTTTTGGCATTTTTGGAGATAATGATTCCTCCAATCTATTTCAAGCAACAGACCACCATTATCATTGTTAATCTGATCCTGTTTCCTGGCATACTTTGGAGGAATAGAAGAGCTCTAATGCACCAAAAGTATACTCTCCCCTAAATATTACTTGTGGGAAAAATACACTTTAGATATGAAATCGAAAATGTAAATATTCGGAGCCAAAAAAATATCCTTAGTGGATCTGAGGGATGAAAAACTCGACGACACTGTAGATGGAAATGTGCTCACTGTAAAATTATAATGAGGGCATAATATTTGTCTCTGACTGTACACACACCCAAGGAATCAAGTGTCAAGATGTTTTATGAAAATTATTGAAGATTTTCTGGACATTGTGTTACCAAGAAAAAAAAATATATATAGATTTGTGATAATTAATTCTGTTTTGTGGATTGAACGTGAATCCATAAACCTTGGCCTGGTAATGGTGATTCAGAATATATATTATATATTCTAAATCACCATCACGTAACAACAAGACGCAACTCGACGTCAACATTACGTCATCTACTATAAATCTGCTATAAAAACCCGGTTACACTCCCAAAATTATATGTTCTGATTCCAAAGATTTTTAAGATGTAACTTGACATAAAAATTACGTTAAAATGTCATATCTTCTATTTATAGGTTATGATTCCTTCAAACTACCTCAGTATACGAGTAGGGGATGTGTTGTGTTGTATGGTTTGGAGGAATCAGTAGCCCTCGACTATATATACCGTAACATGGTAGAAAAACTGCTGTGTGTGTGTCTGGGGGGGGGGGGAGAAGGGGACGCATGAGTCTCATTACTGTGATGACTGGCAGGGGTTTGTGTGTCGCCATTGTAACATACTCTCTCTCCATCTCTCTCTCTCTCTCTCTCTCTCTCTCTCTCTCTCTCTCTCTCTCTCTCTCCCATCCAAAGCCTGTCCCCCTACTCCTACACCCCCCAACACCCCCCCCCCTAAGCCTGTCCCCCTATTCCCGCACCCCCCTTTAACACTGGTTCATCTATCTCACCTCATTTGTCGTGTCGCCTAAACCTATACCGATACCAAACTCGCGTCGGGAATTTTGCAGTTTACGATACTAACTTTCATTTTATGGTTCTGCGGGGGTGGCTGTCAATGTGTGTGTGTGTGTGAGAGAGAGAGAGAGAGAGAGAGAGAGAGAGAGAGAGAGAGAGAGAGAGAGTACGTGTGTGTGTGTGAGAGAGAGAGAGAGAGAAAGAAAAAAAATGAGTAAAAGAGAAAAAGAGTGAGTGCGTGTGTGTGTGTGTGTGTGTTCAACCACACCAGATTACCCCCTAAAACTCATTACTAAGGCCAATTTAACGCGGTAATTAAGGTACTGCTGATAACGTCCTTAGGTCATTAAATTTTGATGGAAAACTCGAGGGGAAAATCAGTGTTGGTAGTGAGTTGGGAGAAGGAGGTGGTGCTGGGTGGTGGAAAAGGGATTGTGCTGGTAGATGGAGAAGAAGGGGGTTGTGGTGGTGATGGTGGTAGTGGTGGTGATGGTAGTGGTAGTGATGGTGAGTGAAGGAAAGGGTGTTGTGGTGAGTGGTTGTGAGTGGAGGAAAAGAGGTTGTGGTAGTGAGAAGGGGGTTGTAGTTGTGATGGACATACAGATCAAAGAGATATAATATTGGCCATGCAGTCACAGTCTATCATGTGTGAGTTATAGTCGCTTGTGATCCTGGAGAACACACATACAGACATACACACAAACACACAGACATGATGAGCAGGATCAGAGGTGACACAATATTGACCAATCACAGGCCAGCGTAATGGGTCGTAGTTGCTTGTGATACTGAAGGGCACGCACACACATACACACACACACACTCACTCACTCACTCCTCACCTCACCTCACCTCACCTCACCTCACCAACACTCCAACCGTCTTAATTAACCCTGTGTTTGTGTGTTTATTACTGTGTTTGTGTGTTTAGTACTGTGTTTGTGTGTTTAGTACCGTGTTTGTGTGTTTAGTACCGTGTTTGTGTGTTTATTACTGTGTTTAAATTACTGAGGATGGATCTACCTTTCACACACACACACACACACACAGGAGAAAGAGAAAGAGTAGTGTGTGAAAGTTGATCATCAAGGTGGATTAGGTTGGTTGTTTGGTTGGCTGGTTGGTTGGTGTAGTCAGCTGGGAATCGAGGTCATGGGAATAATAGACCTTTTATAAGAGTGAGAAAAGCGAGAGGAAAGGGACAAAGGCGGGGCGGGGAAGGGGAGAGGGGGGAGGTAGAACTTTAAAAGGGTATCTGTGTTGGTTGCATGGGTACCTGTTCCATCGTCCACTTCCTCATTCCCTTACTCTCCCTTATTCTCTTACTCTTCCTTATTCCCTTATTTATTCCCTTACTCTCCCTTATTCCCTTACTCTCCCTTATTTCCTTACTCTCCCTTATTCCCTTACTTATTCCCTTACTCTCCCTTGTTCCCTTACTCTCCCTTATTCCCTTACTCTCCCTTATTCCCTTACTCTCCCTTATTTCCTTATTTATTCCCTTACTCTCCCTTATTCCCTTACTTATTCACTTACTCATCTTCCTCGTTCTCATCATCATTCCACACAGGAGAGAGAGAGAGAGAGAGAGAGAGAGAGAGAGAGAGAGAGAGAGAGATGTAAATTATAAGGTGAACTTATATTTTATACTTTTTTATTCTTCCAAAGTCAAAGTGAGACAGGAAACGGGACCAAAACAATAATAAACAAAAAGTAATGATGGTGGTGTGTTGTTTGTTTAGAATAGGTTTTACATCTTCACTATTAGGTAGAAGATGTCATATAATTTTAGTGGGAAAATAAGGTCTGAGAATCATCTTTACTAAAACATAATGAAGATGGGTAGTTAAGATATGTTATACCGTAACAACACCAACACATCTTCACTTCCACCCATACAACTTCTCTACACTCCATGCATTTTCTTATCCACCCCACATGTTAACTTTCCATTTTGATTGTATTTGTCACTCACTGGTTTAACACTTTAGCATTGAATCGTTTCTTTATATGCGATCATGTGGGCCTCGAGGTCCTATGAAGATACCCATAGTTGTTTTATTACCTTAGTTTTCGCCTCACAGGAGACAAAGATTCAATCTGCTTTTCGACAGATTAGCTTATCACATTCCTCATATACAAGGACAAAAAATTTTAGTGGATTCATTCACATCCAAGATGTTTCCAGATTAGCAGGGCGCGATGGAGAGGTATGAGAATGATTTGAGGGTGGCAGAGGTGGAGGAGGTGGAGTAGTAGTAGGAGGAGGAGGAGGATGATAAGTTAGAGGGACATTTGTACGCTTTGCTGTTGCTCCTGGGCTCGCCCTTGTCGCACCCCACTAGGAACCAACACTTGGCCATCCAGGAGGCATTAGCCATAGCTTACAGCAGACTGACAGCCGACAGTGCACATCGAGCCTTTGCTATGGTCAATTTTTTAAACAGTAATCTGGGCTCGTTGATGATGTCACAGAAC